>MU188818.1:19298-31759 GCA_016904865.1 Pissodes strobi
TTGTACTTCGGTGTTCTTCAGCCTGGGGGAGGACGATGAGATTTGATAGGCTACATCCCATGGCAACTCGGAATGGCGGGGGCGTCACTCCCCTTAATCAAACTGCTCTCACCAGTTTGACGTTCCTGAATGCTAATACAATGCAGCCCCTCTTGCCACAAACTGTAATTAATCAGCTCCAGACTCTGTACCTCGGTGTTCTCCTGCCTGGGGGAGGACTATGGGATTTGATGGGTCACATCCCGTGGCAACTCGGATGGCGCGGGAGTCACTCTCCGTAATCAAACTGGTCTCACCAGTTTGACGTTCCTGTTAGGGTTATAGCATTGAAATATCCGCCTAATACAATTTCAGTTAACACAGTTATAGCCTAAAGAAGAATATAGCCGCGAAGCTTCAGCGCGGCACCTTTGACAAGCGAGGACCAACTTTATCACTATGTAGTGGGGAGCAAATAAATAAATCTAACTTGACGTCAACCCAACGGCAATCTTTAGTGAAGTGAGCCGTACTCAAATTTTTTGGGACTTTATATACTAAAAGAGTTACTCTCTCTTTTGATGCCGATAAATAACCTGCCATGTTGACAAACGAATTATACTACTGGAAATTACCGTCCCATGTACGGTTTTCATAGTCAGTTGGAACAGACCTATAGATTCTTAGCAACCTGCACAATTTTATAAACGTATTATCAGCGAATATTAACTACGACAAGAAGGCCCACTTAAGGGCCAGAAAGCGCTACAAAGGAATCGTCGTTGATTTCCTTCGTTGCCTGGTAACGATCAGCAAACTCCACCGCACACAGGTTGAATTTAAATAAAAGCTGGCCATAATAGTTATTTGTGTATTTAGAGCGCAAAGTAACGGATTGCCGCTTGAGAAAGAATGTTACTGCGCGACGCGCAGCGGAGCGCAGTAATCTTTCGAAAACGGCAATCTTACTTTGCGCTCGAAAAACACACAGAACTTTTTCTACAGCCGCATTTTTTTAAATTAAATGCACATTTTTCTCTATACTTATTCTGAAATTTGCAAATGACTGTCAGTTTTGACATATTATGTTCGGGCTTCGGGCATATTTAGAACAGGAGTGCCAGCAACAAACTGTAACAAACGCACGACTGTCATTTATTTATCTTCGGTTTCCATGACCATTCAGCACACTAGACGGAAAAAGTGAGAATTTCCTTTTCCATGTTCGCGCTAGAGCGCAAAATAAGGATCCACGGCATTCGTCGATTTTGCGATTTTATTTGAATTTAGTATTTAGTTATTTTGCGCGCGGCTGTAGAAAAACGATATTTTCGTTTGCGGTATATTTAATCAAATTTATAACCAAATTATTTATAGCACTCTAATACTCTAGTTGGCATTGGAAAAACACAATTGATATCTTCTGAATTGTTTGTAGCGCCCTGTCAAACTTACGTTATGTTTTTTTTTATTATTATCACCAAATAAATATTTTGATAAAGTTTGTATTCAACTGGATGTTTCAAAAATCAGTTAACGTTTTTAATTAGTTAATATTGATAACAATACTCAAGGTATGTAATAACTAATATTTAAAAGATTTTGATTTTGTGTTAACGATTTCACCATATTTCCGAATACTAATATTCTGACAAGACATCAAGAAGAAAATGTTGCTCGAATTTGCCCCATCTTTTAATATTTAATTAAATTTTGGCGTTTTGGGTGATTTTAAAATTGGTTAAAGGTTTCGCACAATTTTACTGTATATTTCATTCCTATTTTGTAATACAATACAACTAAAAAATAGCGATATTATCTTATATCGAATATTGACTCGACTATAGAATTTAGGCTTGAAAATTAATCTGACAAAAGGATGAGCTGGTCTACGGCCGCCGCGTCAAAGGTCGCCTGCCAACATGATTGTTTTATTTGTATCATGGCCTGCCGATATTCTGCTAGTATTCGCACGGGGAAGGAGACACACCGTTGACATGCCGCCGCGGAGAGAGATCCTTCTTATCATATAGTTTTGCCAAAATACATAATAAAAAGGTAAAGACTGATGTACTATACTGCTAACGTGCTAACACTCCGTTGAGGTTATGTGTTGGTGTTATACCTAATTGTGCAACAACCAACAACTGTAGCCAGATTATCAGAAAATGACGCGTCGAAATGAGGATCCCTTATTGGCTAAATTTGTAACGTGCGCAGTTTTCCCTGCTGCTGTCTTGTTTGAGCATTTACGTTTCTCTGTTTTTTTTTTGCTTTATATGTTGTACTGAAAGTATTTTCAAATGTCATTTAAATTCAAGCTTAAATTACCCTTAACGCAACGCATTATTAAATTGGAATTTTAAAAGCTATATCTGTTGTAAAGTCATCGGTACGGGTGGGCAAGAAATTGAATAATCGATTAAACTCTTAATATTTTAGCAAATAACTGAACAATCGATTAATCGAAATAATCAATTATCGATATTTTGTGAAATATTAATCGATAAGTCGATTAATCGGTAATTTCTTAAAAGTGAATCGAATAATCGATTATTGTCGCCCACCCCTAATCCCATAATATTGTAGTAAGTGAAACTGAAGGTGAAATTTCGGTAGAATCATTATTGCTGATGCAAGACTGATGTTATTATAAAAAGAGGTAATAAATACTTTGGCTGAATCAGCAGATAAAAATTTATAATTTAGTTTTAATTTGTAAATATGGCTTTGATATTACCTTCGGATATTCAGAATATAAGCAAGTGTTTTTGAACAACAGCTGCACTGATGCTTCTATATTTTTTACTAGTTGCGTCCCTATTAGATCAATTTTTAAAAATAGCGATAACCCTGAAATACATGTATGGCAAAATTGCAGGCCCTCATCAACGCGTTTCTGTCGTCCGCTTAACATTCATTTTGCTCGTGAGACTCCTGAATTAACCGTGGCAAAAACAAAATTTGGATCATCGAATTAAAAATTTAAAACCCTTTTTTTTACAACGAAGGAGCCCTTAATTTTCAAAATCCTTTTTTAAAACGATTTAAGAACATACAAATGATTTTTATACATGATTTTGAACGTTAGTGATAATTGATATTCCCTATATATAAATACAGATGATGAGCAAAAAATTCAACAATTATTTGTCTAAAACACGATATATTAAACGTGTAATACTTAATAACTTTTATGTTTTATTTCTGGTAAACCTTATTATGGCCAGCTTTCCTAGAAATTCGACCAGTGTGCGCCGGGTCCAAAGGTGCCAGTATCATGCTAGTTTTCGCGCGGGGAAGGAGACATACTGTTGACGTGCCGCCGTGGAGAGTGAATCTTCTCATCGTAGTTAATATTCGCTGGTATTATGTACGATTTTGCATATATTGACAGTTGTCAATATTCCGTAAACACCTAAAGATAGGTATAGGAATGTGTTTAGATTTCTCTAGAGAGTCCAAAAATGTAGTAATATATAGAGTGTTCCATTTAAAAAATATAGAGTAGGCTTATATGTCAGAAAATTGTTAGTGTTTTGTTTTATATGTAACTTAGAATTAATCTAAACCGCACGAGAGCAAAGAAAACGGTTTGCATATTCCTGTCTTAGGTTTTCATGAGCTATCGAATGACAGTAACTTTTGAATTTAACCCGCGGATAAAATTAGCCGGAACTTTTAAACCTCCGGTTAAATTCAAAGTCACTGTCATTCGATAGCTTATGAAAACCTAAGATAGAAATGTGCAAACCGTTTTCTTTGATCTCATGCGGTTTAGATTTTAAAGCCTGTCAAAATGTCAAAATGCCCGACTTTTAACTGTCAATATTTCGTAAATAGCTAAAAATAGGTATGGGATATTATACACGAAATGTGTTTAGATTTCACTAGAGAGTCTAAAAATGTAGTAATATACAGGGTGTTCTATTTAAAAAAAAATATAGAGTAGGCTTTTATGTCAGAAAATTGTTAGTGTTTTATTTTAATATAACCTAGAAAAAAACTTGGCTAAATGGCTACCAACCCTACATTTTGCTTTTTTGTTTACTTTGATATCTTTAAAAACAAAAAAGTTACAGCGAATCAAAATGTTATCAAGGTACTGATGAGATCTGAAATAATGGATATATCTGGATAACGATCAACTTTTACGAAAAACCACCAGCAAAAACAATGTTATTGAGACTTACACCTTTATTATAGAATCCGAACTATTTATTGCCAAACGAAATGTTTTGCACTTTTTTATCTTCCACATAACCACAACCTGAAAAATACTCCCCACCAAACCGAAAATTTGGTATCTCTAGATAGATACTAAGTAGCTAAGATAAGACGACGCAAATCGTTTCGCTCTAAGTTAAACCGATCAAATTCTACAGGGGTTTAAAGTTACAACAATTTAAAAGTTACTGTTTGAAAACAGTTGCATTTAAATGTAAGGAATGCTATTCGACATGCTACATGAAATATATCTAGAATTTTTAGAAGAATTCGAAAATCGGAAAACATGTCCCGCTCTTTTGAGACCTTTTATATTGAAATATAATTCAAAAATATTGTTAAACTAAAATCAACATGGCTAAATGATGAAATGGTTGTAAGACTAATAAAAAAATTAGAAACATGATATGTCTATAAAGTGTGTATACATCTTAGAGTATATAGTTGAAAAAGAGGTAGTTGTTTTGCTACTCCACTGGCCCTATCATTAACACGGGTCTGCGGGCGGAAAGAAGTGGTGGTAGCGTCTGCGGGCGATAAGCACCTCCCACTGTAGCTCGCGGCCGGCGAGGCGCACTTCTTTAGTTTCATTCATTGGCCATGTTTTGTTTTATTTGGGGGGTTAGGGGGGTAGACATTGTTGGGGCCAGGGCTACAGCAAGCAAGCAACAACATTTATTAAAGGTAATTACAATGATACATACACCTAGTTTACAATACACAGCTTATCTTTCCATATAATGAACACGCGCCAGTAGGCAGCGATCTCCCTAAAGGCGTCTCAGCATCCCTCCGGCATGCTCACTCAAATGAAAGTGGACCGATGTGATATCCAAGCTGTGTTTCAGCTTGTAGTTAGGCACTATTTCAAGTAACGTAACCAATCTACTTAGGCGCTGTGCCTTTCAGATGTTTTACGGTTAGACATTACAACACGGATGACAATAGAACTGATGATTTGTTTTCCAAGGGGTGGGATAGTGAGGGGTAGTTACATGGGGAAAACAATAGGAAAAACCCCATTTCACGATTCTTTGGTCACACTACAACACAGGACATACACAACATTCATACACATATAGTAAAAGATGGGAGGCTAGTAGCAAGCTAGCTAGCTTCGGTGAGGTGAGAAATTGTAACATAGTATTAGACATATCCCCGGCTCGTCATGCCATACTTCGCCTGCCGGAACAGGGGAGCATGGAGGCGACTTGGAAGCAGCGTTTAGACTGATTTGTTTCCGTCGAAAAGGTGAGCTTTTATAGCTCGGTCAGGTCCCTTAACAAGCCCCGCCCACCACACTTTTCGGTGTAGTGGAGGGGGGCCTGCCTTGGGCAGTCGTGTCGGAGCTGAAATCTGCAACTTCTGCGCTCCTGATATTTGTCAGTTTATTGACAACACCGAGGGGCGCAAAAGGGGTGGATAGGGGTGGTTTTTGGGAAATGTGGGAAGACAGGAGAGTCAATAATTCCGGTGGCCGCGGCTCCAGGAAGTATATTGTGGTTCTGCGGTGTATGGGGCCATGCTTAGGCCTAATGACCGCATCGCATCTTAAGTCTGCAATATGGGGAGTTCTCGGCAAGCCCCGTATTCCAGTAGTGTAGAACTTACACGCCATTCTATCGATATATTCGTCGATATAATCGATCCCAGCCCAGGCGTGCAAGTCCCGGATCCTGGTATACCGGTCTGCCGAGAATACTGCCCTAAGATGTTTGTTTTGCAGGATTTGCAATTTCTCAAGATGCGTGTCGGCCACAGAGCACCAAACAGGTGCCCCATACGTCAGATATGGCCGAATAATTGACTTGTAGAGGATCAGTTTATTTTGAGGGCTGAGACGGGAACCATTTCTGATAAGAGGCTTCAACTTGTGCAACACTTCCCTGTTTTTAACTTGCACATGCGAGATGTGCTTACCAAAGTTGAGCCTCATATCAAAAATTATTCCAAGGTATTTTACGGACGTTTTGGGAGGGATAGGGATATTGTTGATAAGGATAGGGGCGGATTCGATGTTTGTAAATTTCCTGTGGAAAATGGCCAGCTCTGTTTTACCAGCGTTGAGCCGGATTTTCCAATTTTCATAAAATTGCGCTACTCGCTCCATGTGAGCGCTGAGGTTGCTAGTCGCCTCCTGTGCGGATACGGAGTGGGAGTAGAGGGCTGTGTCGTCCGCGTAGAACGCTAGGGACGTTTCAGGGTGGGAAGGAAGATCTGCTATGTAATAATTGAATAGCTGTGGGGATAGTACCGTTCCCTGCGGTGTACCCCTGCCTTGATCATTCTCCGGGACGAGAATGACTCATTGATACGCACTGAGAAGGTGCGCCAGACCAGGTATGACGTCACTAGTGCTGCAATGTGCAGTGGAAAGCTGTATTTGATGAAAAGCTTATAAAGCAATCCATCATGCCATACCCGGTCAAATGCTCTCTCTATGTCCAGGAGTAATAGGGATTTTTGAGGAAATCTACTTACAGATCCTTGAAATTTTGCGGTGGAAGTTATACTTGATATTATTTTTATCAATTGTCGTAACAATATTTCATTATGTGCTTTTCTGTATTTTGCTATTAATTCTTTGGAAAAATTTGCAGAATTTCCCGTTGTGCCCCAGTTGTGGGGTACATCGGGGTACATGTGAGGTGGAATAAAATAGTCGTTAAAAACTTAGTCAACACTCTTTATTGATGCACAACAAAACGTAAAAGAACAATTTCTCATTACGTACAATACAAAATATTTTAAATAAGTAATACAAAGAATGCAGCTTATTGGCAAAGTTCACATAAAAACACAGTTTCGTCATCTTCGCTGTCTATGCCTGCACAAGAATTATGCGCCCATAGGTGACACAAGCTGCAAGCGACCCATCCTTCCATAGATTTAGAATAAAAGAGTTGACATTATAAAACATCAAGAATAAAATTTAACAATTCTAAACACACACGTGAAGCGGAATGGGGTATACCCCGTTCTGCCTCTCCCCATTCTGCCCCAAGAGCATGCATCTCGATAGTGTTTAAATAAACAACAAAGCACGTGAACTAATATTTTAGTTTTATGGGAAACAGATACCCTAAGACATGGGCTTTCTTCCTATACCACACGGAATACACGGATTGTAAAATTAACCACTTACCGTTAATTGCGAATTCGTCGATTCTTACAGTAAATCTTTGCAGAACGGTGCATACGGAGCGACAGCTTTCGAACGACTACCGACACGATCAAATATATTGCCAACGCGTTCGTAGGATATAGTGCTGTGAATATATATCGATATGGCGGTCTTGCGACAACTCGGGAAAATTTGAAACATGGCACCCCGTTCTACCCCGGTACCCCGTTCTATACCCGTTTCCCCTACTATGCCCACTGCGAAAACCGAACTGCTCCTGAGGGAGTACACGACGGTTCAGGGCTATCCTGTTCATCCTGGACAGTAAGAGCTTCTCAATGAGCTTGCTCAGTGTGTTTAAAAGGGATATGGGTCTGTATGAGCTAGTTTGTCTAGGGTCTTTCCCGGGCTTAGGGAACAGTACTACGTGCGCGATCTTCCAGGAACTAGGAAAATGTTGCAGACGAATTATGGCATTAACTATATGCATTAATTGTATAAGGGTTTTGGTAGGGATGTTTTTAAGGAGTAGGTTAGGGATCGTATCAGGTCCCGGAGCCTTATTCTTTGGCAGACGGCCGAGGGCACTGCGGAGTTCTGACGGGGTGACTCGGAGTTTATCCATCACAGAGGGCGGAATTGGATATTATTTCAAAAAGGGCCTTATTACCTCTGTTACTTGAGCGTGCAATGGCACGGTATCAAGTATCTCTCCATGTACACTCTCAAGGAAGTCAGCGAAGGCCTCGGTCTTTCCACGGGTATCTATGATATCCTCGCCATTGTGTGAAATAGCGGGAATGTCGACCGGGCCTCCCCTAACCTGCCTTGCAAGCTTCCATAGGGAACCGTCCTCCGTGCCGAGCTCGTTCACGAACTTCACCCATTTCGCTTCTCTGTGATTGCGGATATTCACCCTTATCTGGTCCGTCAGGGCGTTAAGCCTCACTCTGTCGATTGCAGCGCGATTCCTCTGCCATCTGCGACGAATTCGATTCCGGAAATTGGTTAGGTTTAGGATATCGTCAGGTAGAGTTTCCACGAATGGTTTCCTCCTGACTACCGGACATAAGGCGTCTCTGACGTGCTGGATGTTGCGGGTTAAAGTGTCAACTTCTGTCTCTAGTTCCTGGATGGTTTCGATTTGCCTTGGGATGACAGTTGCCTCGTTTAGCCTCTGTCGAAACACCCGCCAATCAAGATTTTTATAGGAAATAAATTTCCCATAGGCTTCCGGCCGCCTAGTGTTAGCCAGGCTCATCTTAATTGGCAAGTGATCCGAATTAAAGTTGCAGACAACCTTAGGCGACGCTACTCCTGCCATCCCTCGAATCATCGCTACATCCAGGTACGAAGACGTGTTTCCACTGTGGAAGGTAGGATATCTTGTTCTATATGGTATAGGATTTCCAGGTTGTTTTCTAGAAAGTTTCGAAGAACGGTGCCTTTATGAGTGGTGCTAGCATCGTTAAACTCAACGTGTTTGGCGTTGAAATCGCCAATGAGTAGTGACTTCTTGCCGGGGGTGAAGAATGCGGCGAAGTCATCTTGCGTGAGGCGCAAGGTTGGTGGAGCGTAACCGCCGCTGATGCATAGGCCACGAGAATTAATACGATTTTTCCTTTTATGTCTCAGCGACCTATGCACCAGACAGGCCACTCCCCCTCCGCGGACATGCCTATCGAAGCGCTCGACGGTATACCCACGGACTTTGAGCAAAAAATCTTGGGGCAAAAAAGTTTCGAGCAGAAAAACAACCCGAAAGTTGGAATTATACAAAAAATGCTTGAATTCGCCGATTTTCTGTCTAATACCGTTACAATTCCATGATAAAACATTTTTGACATACATTGGAAATCAAATCATCAGTTATATGTTATATTTTTATATTTCAGTTGAGAAAAATTGAATTGTTCCCTGCATCACACGAGCCTTGTCGCCGTTGCATGCTTTTAGCATTGAACAAAACTTGTCCAATGCAAAGACAATTCAGAGACATTCACAAGCGAGTTAATCTCGTTTACTACGTTATGTAGATTCGAGAATTGATCAGTTACGTCACTAGTAAGAGTGCCTACCTTGCTTTGTTGCGTTTCGGTTTGAGCCTGCGGGGGGGCGGCTCTTAAAGTATTTGGGAAATCGCTCTAATAATTTCCCTGGGGGCGCTGTTGGGGTGGGCGCTTTTCCTGGGGCTGAGGTGGGGGTTGGGGTCTTGGTTTTATACCCCGGCCTTGGTTCAGACGACCTTGCCCCTGCCAGGCCGGCGCGGCGGGCAAGGGTGCAGGAACAAGCTTCTTAGGGGCGGGTAAACTGTTAGTTGCATTTTGAAGCTGATTTAATTTGAACACGTAAGCCGGGCAATCTGGGTTTATTGCTCGGTGAGAGCCTCCATAGTTTGCACATTTCACATTCTCTGAGGTGCATGAAGTGATTTCATGCCCTTGGGCACATTTAGAGAACTTGAAATCACGCTTACAGTATGACATTGAGTGTCCGTGGCCCTGACAACGGCGGCATTGCATGATCGGCGTCGTGCTGCGTCGATTTTCCCAGGTGACCTTGATGTTCATTAGGGTCCTTATGTCATGTTGCACTTTTCTAAGGGTTATGGATGCATCTAGGACAACTAGATAGAGAGGCACATAAGTCTTCTTCATCTCAAAGACGTTTTTTGCGTTGTAATCGTACTCCTCTAGTAGTTGCCTTTTAATTTCGGCTATGGGGATGTTCCCGTCTAGTCCTCTAAGTACATATGCCCTAGTTTTCTGGTATTTTTCTGCGTAGGAGTGGTACTTGAGTCTATCTTTATTATATAGTCTAAGGTATACATATATATTTATGAATGTTTCCATATTATTAATTTTCGATTATTTTTGAGCTCTTTAAATTTTGTAACCTATTCCGATACGTTTGTCCGTTTTGGTGCTTTTGGTTACTTTTGATTAGTTTTGGTTAGTTTGGGTTAGTTCAATCAGGTTCCGTTGTTTTAATTTATTTTAGTCATTTGAAACGGTTCGATGCATTATAACCAATTTAATGTTTTTGGTTTGTTTTGGTTAGTCTTTCAATCATATTTTGGTTACTTTCAATTAGTTCCAATTTATTTTAGTTATTTGAACCGGTTCCGATACGATATAACCAATTTAAATGTTTTTAATTAATTTAAGTTAGTCGCCAAAATTCGGTTAGTTTCAACTTACTTTAATATTTTTAATGTGTTACGATACGTTTTAGCCCTTTTTGGTGCTTTTGGTTAGTCGTTCCATCGACTTTCTGTTAGTTTGGGTTAGTTTTAATTTATTTTAGTCATTTGAACCGGTTCCGATACGTTATAACCAATTTAAATGTTTTTAATTAATTTAGGTTAGTCGCCAAAATTCGGTTAATTTTGGTTAGTTTCAACTTACTTTAATATTTTTAATCTGTTACGATACATTTTAGCCCTTTTTGGTAAGTTTTGGTTAGTCGCTCAATCGACTTTCGGTTAATTTCAGTTAGTTTTAATTTATTTAAATCATTTAAACCGGTTCCAATTTTAAAGTTGTTGGTTACTTTTGGTTAGTCGCCAAAATTCGGCTAATTTGGGATAGTTTTAACTTACTTTAGTATTTTAAATCTGTTCCGATACGTAATAGACCTTTTTGGTGCTTTTAGTTACTTTTGGTTAGTCATTCAGTCAACTTTCGGTAACTTTCACTTAGTTCCAATTTATTTTAGTCATTTGAACCGGTTCCGATACATTATAACGAATTTAATGTGTTTGGTTAATTTTAGTTAATAATCAAAATTCGGTTAGTTTTGGTTAGTTTCAACTTACTTTCGTCCAATCAACGGTTAATTTCAGTTAGTTTCAATTTATTTTAGTCATTAGAACCGGTTCCGATACGTTATAACCAATTTCAATGTCTTTGGTTACTTGCCAATATTCGGTTAATTTGGGTTAGTTTTAATTTACTTTAACATTTTTAATCTGTTCCGATACGTTTTAGCCCGTTTTGGTGCTATTGGTTACTTTTGATTCATTCAATCAACTTTCGGTTACTTTCAGTTAGTTCCAATTTATTTTAGTCATTTGAATCGGTTCCGATACGTTATAATCAAATTTAATGTTTTTGGTTAGTCGCTTAAATTCGTTTCGTTTTGGTTAGTTTTAACTTACTTTAATTTTTGTAACCTGTTACGATACGTTTTGGCCTGTTTTGGTGCTTATGGTTACTTTTGGCTAGCTTTGGTTAGTCGTTCAATTAACTTTCGGTTAGTTTCAGATAGTTCCAATTTATTTTGGTCATTTGAACCGATTCCGATACCTTATGATCAAATTTAAGTTTAAATAAACAAACTAACTACCTGCACAACTCTGCCGTCCTTTTCCAATTTTAACACATAAACATTAACTTATTTATATATCATATAAAGAAAACAATATATACACATAACGATAGTCTATTTACCCAAATACCAAATCTTTTTCAATTTCTATTCCTATGAAAATTTATAGCACTCCGGCCCAGGTAAGCGCGTATAATTGGCATCGAGTTCCAACTGCGTAGTGTCCTCGCTTCAGTGAGAAAATTTGATTCCGTACCCCGCTAAACGAGCCGAGTGTCGCGGCTAGTATTCTTTAGGCTATGAGACAGTTCCAGGTACACAAAAGATGTCATTTATAAAATAAAATGATTGACTTAATTGATTAGCCATGCATTTGCGATATTTTTTTTTTCACTATGATTGCCAAATTGCCTCAATCGGTAGACACACTATTTAACCCATTACCAGCTATAATTGACTATGAATAGACTAGTAACGTTTTATTGAAAACATATTGACACAAACAAGTGTCACCGTCCCATTTTTGTGATGTGAAACGAGCATTTATAAAAATGACCAATCGTTTGAGTATTGAGCTTGTGTTGTCCTAATAAAAATAATTTCGTATAATTAGCATTACACCAGGTTTTGAACAAACAAAAATTGCAAATTTTACTTTAAACTTTATGGGTGCTGTACAGAGTTTAAAAATATTAAAATATAGCAAATATTGAGCAACTATAAAGAAAATGAGAAAGAAGGCTAAGTATGTAGCCGGCCCTAGAAACATAACAAACGTAGTAAATTTGTCAATTGGCGATGA
>MU188818.1:31769-58298 GCA_016904865.1 Pissodes strobi
CCTGCATTTTATTTATACTAGTAGTGAAAACTATGCTGTGATTACGCTTATCTCATATTTATAAAAGTAGGGATTTATTATTATAAAAATGTATTATTCCGTTAAAACTGGTCATTTAATTTTAATCCATTTTACTTGGTTGTGGTTTTAACCTGTTATGATGTTTCTTTTAATTTACACTAAAATATTGTGTATTTTAGTGTATTTTATACCTTTTTTCATTCTTGCTTTTTTCCATTTACTTTAATTCATCATCATCATCCTTATTTCCTATACGTTTACAATTCTAACTTAACTAGCTATCCTTAGTTCTACCTTACATCTATCCGACGTGTTTTAAGAGACGAGGCAAGCCACACCAGGCAAGCCTTTGAACCGCTCTACACGTCAGCATGCCCTACGCAGTAGGAAGCATGTATAATAAGTGTAACTTGATAATTCCAGACCAACTCTGTTTACGTGGCATTTGCCTTCAAACAATTTGCGTTAACGTTACCCTCGGAATGTTAGTTCTTATATGTTGATTTTAAGTTACTGTATGATAAGTGCATATATATCTACAGGGAAAACTGTTTGAAAAACCCTGTTACGCCATGACAACACAACATTTAATATATATACTATTTACATATTTACAATGTGGATGTGGGCGTTGCCCAGACATCCAGATGCTGGCACCACCCCCTCGTTTCGGACCGAGATGGTGTTTGAGTTCGATTTAGAGAATCAAAATTGAAGTATATGTACAAATTAGTATTTACAGTAATGAGAATGATTCGAATAGAATTAAAAATTATAATTATTTATTTTCTCTGAGAAAAATTGCAATGTTGTTTGCATTATTGCCTGTTTATCACCTTCGCAGGCTTCAAGGCAACCTGCGAAGTCTTCTAGTGCCATTATAAGCTCTTGAATGTTAACGAGAGAATTTATTTTGTTTGTTACGGTTTGTAAACGTTTGAATGAATTTATTGTTGTATCAGTGTTTGGTCTAGTATTATCATTACTTACATTTTGGTTGGTAACACGCTCACTAATACGCTCACTAGTTTGCACTGTTTCACGAGCACTGCTTGTTCTTCCGGGTCTCAACGGCGGGAAGTTCTTGCCGAAGCTTCCTCCAGCTGTAGCGCGCTGCCCTTGCCAGGCTGGCCTTGTTGGGGGGGAGCAGGGTTGAATCTTCTGGTAGTGGCTCCTTGCTGTTGCCTGGATTGCGCTAATTTAAACACATGTAAAGGGCACTCCGGGTCTATGGAACGGTGGTCTCCATTGCAATTTGCACATTTATTTACTTCAATTAATTTTAATCGATTTCACTCGATTTTAAATGCGTTTCGGGTGCACTTCAAGCTGATGGGTTGTGCCACGGTGAAAAGCTTCCATCAACTCTTCTTGCGGTCTATCATTATCATTGGAGAATACCGAGTACCAATGTTGGCACTCTCTGCAGCTACTGTTTTCGGCTAGGTTCAGGACTAACGTTTGAATTTCTCTCAGAGTTTGAGTGCGCTCACTTTGATTGCTAGAGTCCAGCGACAACTCCGAAGCGTCATCGCCCGTCTCGGACATTTCGGGATTTTCTCGGGGATCCGTCCCCGAAAACTAACTAACTCTTAAGATCTTCCGTCTATTGCTAGGGTTTAATAATAAACCCAAGCTAGACCATAGAAATGAAGTACAACTGTATTATAACTCTATTCGAGATGAATGAACACGATTTACGGGCAAAAAGCGCAAGCGGGCTCGTTTCTGCTGGAGACCCCGCAAAATCCAGACTGCTTCGTACGACGGTTCGAAGCAGCATCGTCGTACGAAGCAGTCTGGATTTTACTTGGTCCATTTTACTTGGTTCTGATTTTAACCTGTTATGATGTTTCTTTTAATTTACACTAAAATATTGTGTATTTTATACCTTTTTTCATTCTTGCTTTTTTCCATTTACTTTAATTTGACTTGTGTCAAATATTGTATATTTTGTGATACCAATAAATTATGATTATTATGACTATTGTCGCACCAGTAAATTATGATTATGATGATTATCTTGGCATAAATATATGATTATTATGATTATCCTGGCATAAATAAATTGTATTGATTATCTTAGATATACGGTATCACCAAGAGCTGCGCTCTCTTCTTTTGTATACCATTATTATTATGACTATTGTCGCACAAATAAACTATGATTATTTGATTATCTTAGATATACAGTATCACCAAGAGCTGCGCTCTCTTCTTTTGTATACCATTATGATTATGACTATTATTGCACCAATAAACTATGATTATTACGCTATCACCAAGAGCTGCGCTCTCTTCTTTGTATGGCAAGTTTTACTTAGTTTTACATATTATTCTGTCTCACCTTAAACCAATCAATTTGATAGAAACCAGACAATGCTTTTTTGGGTACATCCCTGATCAATTCTAAATAAATCTAACTATACACAGAACAGCACAGCTGATATAAAACCTGTGCTGTTCTTTCGTAAAAAGCCCTAACTGTCGCCATTCTCTCTACAGATTATTGCATCTAAGGGTATTTGTTATGCCAGCGCCAGATGGCTCTTCGCAAAAAGATTTACAACTTTAGTCTATTAGCTCGTCCTCGAGGTAATAGAAAGCTAAGTCTGTTTTATTTTTGTCAGTAATCCGTTGGTTTTATGAGTTAATTAAATTCCCCACTGTGTGAATTTTTATTTAATTTAAACTTGAAATCTTTACTTATTGATTATATAACAAACAGATTAGAGCCATGCCTTATTCTAGTTATTTTACCTGCACTTGTGACAAGAAAATAGGATCGAACCCTTATGTACGTGCCCCCAGAATATAGTTACGTAAAGTTGAAATAATGAAATTACAAATTTTGCGTAATAGAATCGGTTCTCACCTGGAATAGTACACATGGAAAAGTTGTTTTTGTCCATTTCTCCTTCAATTGGATTGTTGGATGACTTGGTGTGGATCGCGGCATTTTTAAAGAACTTTAGATCGTGATATTGGCCTTAGCCTTGAGCTCTCAATTAATTATACCTGTAGATATATGGACACGCCCTGTATCACCCGCATCAGCCATACGTAGTACGTCGTTCACGTGACACATCACACGTCCATATTTGCAGCTAGGAGAATATCCGCAGTTATGGCGAATTAAACCACGGAATACGAAATTTGTGACCCCTGCATCAGCCATACGTAATACGTCGTTCACAGATCACATTCTGCGTGACCAAACTTTCCACAGCTCTACGGACACTAATCTCAGCTAGATTTTGAAGTACATGAACCCACACGGCGACCCCTGCATCAGCCATACGTAGTACGTCGTTCACGAGACGCCACATAGACATGTATAAGGTCAGAGATACTCGCGAAATCGCGGATCGATAAACTACGGACTATGAAATTTGTGACCCCTGCATCAGCTATAGGTAGTACGTCGTTCACGAGTCACAATTTTCTCCGTGATCAAACTCTCCACGATCCCACAAGAATCTGCCAGACTCTTTAGTTACCTACGTTTTAAACTCTCGATTCAGAATCCCCCGCGGCGCGCTTCGCGAGCCGCATTTATACGTTTCTGCGCTCGCGCGCCTTGTCTCTAACCCTTACCCCGTTTCCCTTATATGCATTCAGCTGATTTATTCATGGCAATGATTAAAATTCGGATTATTTTGTTTCTTTCTTTAATTAAGCAATGTAAAATTAAATAATAAGTAGCAAAATAAATGACCCTTAAAAAAATCAAAATCAAAAAAATATATGTAGGATAGGGCTGAGTTTTTACAACTGGGATAATGACAAAGTTATTGTTGCCGCTGTTTACATGCATCTTGTATCAATCAACCACGAACTACTTGTGAATACGATGGAATCGAATCAACACGTGCAGAGTATGAGAATGCTAAATTTTAATATTCGGTGGATCGATTGATAAAATCAAAGAACATTTCTTCAGTCCTTTCGTCTAAGTGTTGCTAAATAATAAGTACCTTCAACAGACAGACTTAATGGGCAATAAAACTGGCAGATATCTGGATTTGATTTTTTATGATGGAGTTGACACAAGTGATGGATTTTTTTACCTTCTTTCACCGGCTCATTAAATAGCCCCAGAGTTTTCAGAAAAATCAAAAAGCGATAGATGCAGTCAATACTTCATATTTCATGTCTATGAGTGAAGCCATCTTCGCGTTTCCCAAACGAGTTCAATTAAACTAATGAGAGACGGCTGCGGCAGTGTCTGATTTATCAACAACGTTTAATTGTATAAATCACTAACCACTGTTAGAAGCCAAGGAGTTGGCGATTTGGATTTAATTTGTTTAGTTTCCTTGCATGTTGTTCTTTTTCATGCGCCCTTTTCTTTTCTTAACTCTGGATCCGCGGGAAGATATCAACCGACGCTCGGGAATAGCCTTCGGGCCGTTGATCAAGCACTCCCCCTTTAATAAATTCTCAACATCTCACAGTAAACAAGTGCTGAAATTACTTTAAAAATAGATTTACCTTAATGACCGATCAGTGCCTTAACATGCATTTTGGTGTGTCTTAAGAAATCCTTCTTTCTCTTGATCCGAGAAGAACATTGATGGCATTCAAACATGTCTAATTCCTCTGGATTCTTGTGAACTAATTCATGGTTCTTTAAGGACCTCTTAATGGGAGTAACATACGGGCATAACTCACATTTATAAAGAGTAGACTCAGAATTTACGTGGATTTTCATGTGGTGAGTAAGATTTTCCTTCCATTTTGTTTGAAACATGCATTCAGTGCATTGATGCATAGATATCTAGAAATTCATATATTTTAAAAAATTAGTAGGTACTGATTACTACGTAGTGCTGTCTATAGTAGGGTTATGGAACATTTTTAAAACCAAAATAGACAGATGAACAACAATATAGATTTGAATACAAAATGATTATAGGTACCCGAAACGTGTGACTTATGATAGAACCATTATTTCATCATTATATAGTGCGCCAAGCGAGTGAACCTTAACAACGACTGAAGGGGGTAGAGGACTAGCACGTAAAAAATCTTGCCTTCCCATAGGCGCACGAGGTTATCTTACCATATTATTATTGATACATTGATTAGTTTAAGACGTTAAAATTAATTACAGTTTTTTTATATTACAGTCTTATAGTCCAAATATGTCATATAATAATATCTCATTTTTATAATAAGGATAGTATTCTATGATATTATTTGTTGTATGTATTACATAAATATGTTGTAGTAATAAGTAGAGTTCGTTTCCCGAAGGTATTGTATTTACGTCATTAATGACGTCGCTTAATTTGGAAAAAAAACGGTTTATCGTAGCTAATTCATATAAATTCTCTAGCATTCAATTTTTGTATTAAAAGATAGGCAATATTAAAGCAAGTATGTTCCAAAACGCTCTTTATAGAACGTTCGGAATTGTTATGTAATAAACATTTTAATTTAGAGAGTTCAGTTAAGAGAGTTATCCCAAATATATAAAAATTAGTTAACCGCGTATAATAATCGCCAAATGCAAGAAAAATATAAGAAAGGTTAAAAATCTTCAAAGATATCATCAAATTAAGGGTCTGATTATATATAGGTTGTGTCGATTTTACAAATTTTCTTTTTTTTTTCACTAGAAAAGGGGTGTCCTATAGAGTAGCTTAAGCCAAAAAAATCGGAGGATTCGCCACATTTGAGCCGAAAAAATATCCGCGTTTTGAGCCTAAATTGCCCTAGAAGGGCAAACTTCCACTACGACTTTCCCAGGTGTAACGTGAAATATTGAAATTGTAAAGTGAAAATAATGAAATTTTAGTAACCGACATCGACACCGGGGGCCTGGCACAGTGTTTCCAAAAGTTGCACATTTTCTTATGGAGAATAACAGTGTTGTTTACTATTTAATTATATTTAATATTCCACTTCACGCATGACCCTCCGCTCGCTTCAGGGGCGCAACCAAACAAAACTAACCCAAACTAACCCAAGGCATGCCGGAAATAGAAAAAAATTGAAATTTGTCAGTCGAAAATGCATATATATTTAGTTTTTCCTCATTTGGGAATGTCTTGGGTTAGTTTGGGTTAGGTTTGTTTGGTTACACCCCCGGAGCGAGCGGAGGGCCATGTATGAAGTGAAATATTTGACGAATATATACATACAAAGAAATAGTCTCTTTTATTCCGATGAATGAATGCAAATGCACATTGAACAATTATCCAAGCAGCCACGTTTACCATACGGCGGGCAATGATATCATTATGGGAGGATCGACCATCCCTTCATCTTAATTCAATCGGACTACTGGGGGTCTCGGTCAACAGCAATATGTCCTGACATGACCACGTTGCTAACGTCGCAAAATCAGCCTCCCAGAAGCTTGGTACGCTATTTCGCAACAAAAAATGTATACACCGCAGCAGTTGCTCTTGCTTTACAAAGCGCAAATAAGACCGTGCTTAGAATATTGCTCACACATCTGGGGTGCCACGCCAGAGCGCACCCTAAAGCTACTGGATTCCGTTCAGAAGAAAGTCGTGCGTCTCGTCTGTGACCCGGAGTTGACCCGGAATCTGGATAGTCTGAAACACCGCAAACATGTGACCGAGAAATGCCTGTTTTACCGATACTTTTACGGCAAGTGTTCCCAGGATTTGGCCCGCCCCTGACGACGCCTGTCAGACAGTCACGATATACGGCAAGAGCGCACCGGTTCGTCGTACAACTGAAAACACCTAGAACATCGCTTTACAAGAACTCCTTTGTCTGGCGCACTGCATCACTGTGGAACTCACTCCCAGGACGCATACTCGGATGTAACAAGCAAGAAGTCCATTCGACTATGCCGAACGTTTCTTCATATGTGACGTGCACGATAGCATTTAGTCGGGTGTCATGACTGTTACATAGAATCAACAAATAAGTCTTCAATTATTTAAACACTTCATGCATGGCCCTCCGCTCGCTTCGCTCCCTATACGGCGGCTCAACAAATAGAAACTAACCAGGTGCTAACCAAAACTAACCCAAAATTTTTATTTTACTTTTTTTTTTGGGGGTTAGTTTTGGTTAGCACTTGGTTAGTTTATGTTTGTTGAGCCCCCGTAGCGAGCGAAGCGAGTGGAGGGCCATGCATGAAGTGTGAAAATAATTGAAGGCTTATTTGTTGATTCTATGTAACAGTCACGACATCTGACTAAATGCTATCGTGCACGTCACATATGAAGAAGCGATCGGCCTTGCCGAATGGACATCTTGCCTGTTACATGCGAATATGCTCCCAGGACATCTCTTCCCCAAACTAACTATTCAAGAACCGTGTCAATCAACATCTTCGCACACACACCGCTCGTCGAGCAATATAGGATGTGCTACTGCAATAAAAAAATCATTCACCTAAATAAAAAAAAATAGAGACTCTTATAGCACAGCTTATTCACTACCAGCTAGTCAACTCTATCGAAATCGGAAAGTTGGCGTGTCGAGCACTGCGCCCTGAGCGGTTCAGTTCCCCTTTGAATTTAAAATGAATGTTCGCTTCAAAATACGTGACAAATTCGTCCGAAGCCTCGGCTATCGCCCTGAGAGGTTCGGAAATTTCGGATTTTTATACAATTGTGCGTTTTAAAATCGTTTTTAAACGGATTTTAGACGATAAAATAGTTATTAATGCAACAAGTGTGTAAAGTGAACCTTTTTTCATGAATGGGAATATTGATAAAAAAATTTAATTGAAATTGAATAAAGAAGGGTACTTTACACATGAGTAGCATACAAAATTTACCGAAAAATTTATGAAAAAAACAAAAATATTATTAAATTACTTTACGCACTAGTGTGCGCATTGCCCTAAATGTCAAAAAGGCTGTCAGGTTTACTTTACGCACTAGTGCGTAAAATAACTTATTTTACACACTGCACATTAAAAAAGCCTATTTCACGAATCTTAGAGAGTGCGTAAAGTGAGTACTTTACGCACGCTAGTAGAAAAAGCATATTTTAAATTAAACGAATTGTCAAAAGTATTATTCAGATGCCCAGGCGTTTAAAACAATATTAAGTCATGACCCTCATCTAAAATTTGCAAAACTTGGTTATTGACTTTCCCAAATCAAAGGATTGCCGCAAGATGACTAGCTGGTAGTGAATAAGTTGCGCTTATAGCGCACCATTTTTCTAATGAATTTTGCTAACGAAACTACAGTAAACGTCTGGCAACAGTGTGCCTTCTTAAAAATCTTTGTTTTGGCTATTATGACAGTTGACAGTAAAAAGGAGGATGGACATTTACAAGTAAAATTTAATTATGTTAAATGGGGCTATGGCTATGAGTCGCTTTAAATTAGGACCGGAACAAAACGGAGGTCTCTCGTTCGACGCAAATGTATCCTAGTTAATATTTTCACCCCACAATTGATTTTCAGATGTGTTTTGTCTAAATTTCCAGTGCTTTTGTGAAGTGGTGCTGAACATTTGTGTCAAAACTCGAACTTTGAGAGCATTTTTTCGGTTCAAATGTAGCGGATCTTCCGACTTTTTGGCTTAAACTACTATATAGGACACCCCCTTTCTAGTGAAAAAGGAGAATTTGCAAAATCGACAAAACCTATATATCACCAGACCCTACAAACCAAATAATATAAATAACCACACACTTCGGCATCGGCAATTTCCACGCCAATGGCTAAAGCAAGTCGCTGCCGAAATTTTAAAATATGTAAAAAAAATTAGGTGTTGGTCTAGGGTCAAAGTGTATTTAATATATCCTGCGACCAATCACGAAACTGCCTCCCGGCTAAAAATCAAGTAAACGTCGCACTGTTGCCTATTGTCGCGTATTTTAAATAGCTTGAAGGCGAATAAAATATAAACATTATAAAGATTATAGTAAAACTTATTGCGTATTCCGTATTTCCCTAAGTGTAAATAAAATAGTAAATAATAGAAGACAGTAGTATTAAGGAAAATAACAAAATTAAGTATTCAAGTAGGAAATTTAAATATGTAAATTCACTATAGGAAACTAGACAGAAAATAAATTAGGATTATTGGGAAAAAAATGTGGCAGCATCTAAATATGCGAGGATATTTTTTGCCCGCATTCTTTCCGTCCAGGTTCTTTCATTTGGCAAACAGTACATATTATTCTTTCGTGATTATAAATAATTAATTTTAAAACAAACGATACAAATTAATCAAAATCCTCAACGGATGATCATAAATCACGACCGTGTATCCTACGTTTTATTTCATACTCGTTCAAGAAAAAAAACCAGGATTTTCTTTAGATTACTTGTATTTGAACTTTTGTCACAATACATAGCCTTTGATTGTAATGCTAGGTGATGCTTCGTAAATTGAAAATAATAAATAAATTAGACAATTTGTTAATTCATGAGCGATTTGCGATAAATTGGAAATGGAAAAAATGGAATCATAGACAAAAATAAAATTGAATGTTTTTCTAACCCAAACTAACCCAAACTAACCCCAACGTAGTTTTTCTAAAGAGGTACAGGTGCAGCCTCTGGTAAAAAAAACTTCATGTCAAACCAATAAAGTAAAAACAACTTATAGTGCCACGCAGACAGCATTGGTGGCTATCTGAACGTGAAGTTCAACCTGATTCAATACCTTTTGTTAACATTGACACAACCACCTCTTTAAATAAAAAACTAGTAGACTTACAAGATCAGAATGTCGAGCTACAAAATCAAATACAGGAGAGTGAAGAATTTGTAATCAATCTGGAACAGCAGATTGAAGTCCTAAAAATAACAAAAGATGGTATGGCACACTGCGAATGCTCGAAGCAGACAACAAAATATATGCAGAGGAACATAAAAAGCAAAAACTAGGAATCAGCTTAGCAGATAAACTATCTGAAGTTGGTAAAGCACAGGAAAAACTTGAAACAAACAAAGTGAAGCAGAAGAAATTGGATAAAGTAGTGGAAGTTCAACTATGTGAACCAAAGAACAAAACCTTAGTTTTAACTGACGAATATGGCAAGTACCTATATAATCACTTGAAGAAGGTTTTTTCAAATAGGTATAACATTCAAGTTCTATGTAAACCTCAGGCATGTTTTAGGGAAGTAACCAAACATAATTCTGCATTTTCTGCATAAACTATCCTGAATTATTAATATTAACAGAGCATTGGTTGGAACCCGACGAAATATTTAACATTCCTGGGTGTTATGTTGTTTCAAAGAACTGTAGATCAACAAATATAGGCTATGGCGGTACATGTATATTGGTAAGCAAAGGCTCAGATTCATATTTTAAACTAGAAAACGTAAATAAATATGATTATTTGTATATGTATATATGAGTTTTCGAAATCGTGTTTTCTTGATTTATCACAAATGAAACTGTGAACATCGTTTTTTCTTACAGAACTACGAAGCATCGATTTTTCACAGTTTAATCTATGTAGAATGTTTTTTACAAATAAATGTCTTCACTTTCTTAATTTATGACGGATAAAATGTGAAAAAATATTTTTCTCATATAGAACTGCAAAAAATATATACATTTTGAAGTCTTGCCTCGAATAAAACCTATTATCCAGTTTCGGTAAATCGATTTTTCATTCATAGTTTTATCTAAGCAGTTTTATCTCGAAAAAATACTTCTTTTATTTGTGAATAAACTTTTTTTTCACATAAATTTCCTTTTCTTTCTTGATTTATCACAAATAAATCTATGAAAAACGCTTCTTTTTATAGAACTGCGAAACATCGATTTTTCCCAGATCAGCTTTAATGTGACTTGCATGTACCTCAGAAAAATCGATTGTTCTGCCTTTTTATCTGTAAAAAACAAATTTATGAATTTTCTCTAGCACTTGATAGGAGAGAAAATATTTATGTTCTATGTGTATACCGTCCTCCTACAGCAGATTCAACTAGTTTTTTAATAAATTTAGAAACCATTTTATTAGATTTACCACCAAATAGCAAAATTATTTGTACTGGTGATTTTAATTTAGATTACAATAATGATAATTTAGCTTGTACAATCGCTTTAAAAATTTTAATGCTTTCCTATGACTTGAAAATGTTTGTTAACTCTCAAACTAGGATAACAGATAAGACTGCCACTACTATAGATTACTTTTGTACCAATTTTAGTCACGACAGTATCGAATGTCAAGTGCTTTCTAACAATCTTTCTGACCACGAGGCATTATTTTCCAGTTTTCCATTGCAAAAACTACCTATAAAAGTACCTGCACAACGTAAACGCATTTTTTCAGGGAAAAACTTTAATAAATTCAGAGAAAGGGCTGAAGTGATAAACTGGCAATTGGTGCTTAACTCTGACAGACCCATCCATACCTTTCACTCATTAGTTCAAAAATATTTTCCTTCAAAGGTTTCCTTTGCGCAGAATGCGAAAAAGAAAAAAAAGAGCTGAATAACTAGAGGCATTACGATTTCCTCACAAAACCTCAGATCCTTGTATATAATTCGAAAATCTACAAATAAAGAGTTTTTTTCTAAATATTTCAGTTCGTACCGTAAAATATACAAAAACCTTATTAAAAAAGCTAAACAAAAATATTATGAGAACAGGATTGATAAATCGCAAGACAAGGCCAAAGAAGCTTGGGCTATTGTAAATGATCTCAGAGGTAAGACTGACGTGGTAAAACAAACCGCTAATTTAAATGTCGAAGATCTAAATGATTTTTACTGTACAATAGGAAGAAAACCTACCTCAAATATCAAATCAGATTGGGATCCAATAAAAAACTTGTCGAGGATATACATAAATGAAACCTTTATATTGGCTGACACAGAAAAAAACAGAAATAAAAAAGGTATTAAGTGAAATTAAAACTAACTCTGCAGGTATAGATGAAATGTCTAAAAATATTTTCCAAAATCTGAATGATGCAGCTTTGGAAGCACTTGCTTACTCAGTTAACAAGGGAAAATTCCCCGCCATCTTGAAAACTGCTTTAGTGATTCCTTTGCATAAGTCGGGATCTTTTACGGACCCATCTAATTTTAGACCAATTTCCCTTCTTAATACATTATCAAAAATTATTGAAAAATTGGCAAAGATAAGAATGATGGAATTTATAGAAAAGCATAATATTCTTCGTGTAAGACAATTTGCTTACCAAAAATCTAAAAATACTAATGATGCAATTTTTGCATTTCTAGAAAGCCTTTATCTGAAACTTAATGACAAGGATGTTGCATCCGCAGTTTTTGCGATTTTTAAAAAGCGTTCGACTGTGTCAATCATTCTCTGCTGCTTAAAAAAATTGAAATTTATGGTTTTAGAGGCATATCGGGGTCCTTTTTTAAGTCATATTTAACAGGACGATATCAAAAGGTTAAGAATGGTACATCATTCTCTTCAATACAGGAGATTGATGCTGGCGTTCCCCAGGGCTCAGTTTTGGGCGCTCTTCTATTCCTCTTGTATATAAATGATTTGAACCTTGTAGATATTAAAGGACTCTTAATTATTTTTGCAGATGATACAACAATCTTATGGCATCACAAGGATGCACATACTTTAAAGGAAATTGTGCAAAATGATATACAGCTGATTAAAAAATGGTGTGATGCAAATTATCTGTGCCTTAATATTGACAAGACTAAAGTACCAGGCTTTAAGATGGATTTTGATGATCTTAATCTAGATAAACAACAAATTGAACAAAGGCAAAATGTAAAATTTCATGGAATGTTCATTGATAACCAATTAAAATTTACAGAACATGTTATAAATTTAAATAAAAAATTCTCAAGAAGTGGTTATGCTATAAGGAGGACATATTTTGACCTGGGATCTATAATGGCTAGAAAGGTATATTTTGCCCTAGTAGAATCACATCTGCGCTATGGAATTGCCTTTTGGGGAAATTGCTGCCAGCATCTACTTCAATCAATTTTTAACATACAAAAGCGGTGCTTGAGATTTGTCTGTGGAGCAAAGCTAAGGACACACTGTAAACCACTATTTCAAAAAAAAAAAAATCAGTAGTATCTCTATTTGTACTTGAAACTGTGTGTATTATATTTAAAAAATACAGGAGTAATGCAGGTTTACATGAATATGCAACTAGAAATAGTTCAAATATTCCTCTGCCCATTCCCAAATTTGCACTGACAAGAAACTCTGTAATTTATCGAGATATTAAAATATAAAAGCAATTGATGATCTTAATAGATTTAGAATGATGGCTAAGAATATGCTGGTTAATAATATCATCTAGATGAATATTTTGATGACAGATAAATCTATGGTTGTGATTATATGTTTGAGGATATGTATATGTATGTATATGTTATTTTACCTTAAACTATTGTAATAACTTGATGTGATTCTATTTTATTTTATTTTGTTTATTTTATTGTTTGACCGTAATTTTAATAGTTTTAATAATTTTTATCATTAGGTGATCAATGTAATAATTAGGAAACGTATATGTTTTTTGTGTATTGTAAATACTGAGGTTTACACCTAATACTGCTTTGTCAATGAAAATTTTATCTTTGCGGACAATAAAGCTTATTTTGATTGATTGATTGAAGAAATCGAGTTAAAATGGAAGAAAACGAGTTAAAATGTACCGAAACAACTGGTAAATTGGTGCCTAGCAAGTCTTCCGTCCAATACGATAAGAAATACCAACTCTTCAACGAGTGGAGGAAAACGTATAAAGTAGAAAACTATGTCAATGAGAGCTTTCTTTTGGCGTACTTTTTCAATGTGTCGAAAAAGACGAATCCCTCAACATTATGGGCAATAGAGAAGAAAGCGACATTTCAAAATATCCCAAAATTGACGGTATTCGGGAAGAAGCCATCAGTTGGTCAGCAGACAACAAAAAAAACAAAAATTTTAACAAGATAAGTTTATCGATTCATGAAAGCAACTCATCATACCTTTTGTGCAAGTTAAGCAAACTTTGCATTATTTTTCGATCTTAAAAGTATGAAAAGCATCTTGAAAGAAAGATGATAAAAAATACGAATATCTTTTCGCCAATGAAAGTTCATCATTGCGGCGATCATTTTAAGTACATTCTCTATTGTTGCAGGCAATTGTGATGATAGGCATAGCCGATGGGTGTCGGCGGGAAGAGTTGTAGAACATGACTCTGACATGGAATTAGTGCTACGGTCTCGCCGAGACGAGACTATTGAGGTCTGGGTCTCGCAAGGTCTCGAGTGTTCGAGTCTCGTCTCTGTCTCGCCGAGGCTAGACATTTTGTGGTCTCGGTATTGGTCTCGGTCTCGCCGTCTCGTGCACTTCAAAAAAAGTGCATTTTTTTTGAATACCTTCCCAAGAATTGGTATTATAAATTCGACCTGTTTTGGAATATTACCACGTTAATGAATAATAATTAGATTTTTTTGGGGTTTTTTAGATAAACAATTTTAATAACCTCACAAAGTGCCGATTTTTTTAAGCAAAATTAATTTAAACAACAAAGTCACAAAAAAATCTTTACAGAAGTAACAAAATTGATAGGGAGGTTGGCAAGTAAAGAAGATATCAGAGAGTAGAGTAGTCACTGTAGTTGGAATAGTCTACTCTACATAATATTTTATATTTTCGAAAGTAAACCTAAGAACCCTTTCATGAGGCGCATTCCTGAGCAAAAAATATAAATGATTGTAAGTAAACCTGGCAAAGAGCAGAAAGATTATTGGCTATTGGCTGCAACTGAAGGATTCTATTTGAAAGGATTAAGTTTACTTTTAATATACCTACCTATGTAAGTAAACTATATAAATTGTACTTTAGATACGTACATACTTTCCTAGATTTCTTTGATTTTGGTGTACTTATATATTTTTTATTTTTGGACGTTACCTATAATTTAGACCTGTTTTGAAAATATTTTTTTTGTGTTACGCATAAATATAGGTAGGTAACTAGTAAACTGTACTTTAGATACGTGCATACTTTCCTAGATTTCTTTGATTTTGGCGTACTTACATATTTTTTATTTTTGTGCGTTACCTATAATAATTTAGACCTGTTTTGAAAATATTTTTTGTGTCGCTCATAAATATAGGTAGGCAACTAATAAATTGTACTTTAGATACGTACATACTTTCCTAGGTTTCTTCGATTTTCGTGTACTTAAATATTTTTTATTTTTTGTACGTTACCTATAATTAAAAAAAAAAACAAACCATTATTTTCGTACTATCCTACTTATAAATTATTTTTACTTCAACACTCAAGATACGAGACTGAAGTGACGAGACTCTCGGTCTTGAACCTTGAAGTCTCGGTCTCGGTCTCGAGCTATAATTCCTAGTCTCGGCTCGGTAATGGTCTCGAATTTCAAGACGAGACGAGACGAGACTAGTCTCGTCGAGACCGAAACACTACATAGAATACTGTGGCGACAAACTGATTATAACTAATCCTTTCATCGACTTTACTGAATGATGACAAAGAAGGGCTACATTTTCTGGACATTGTTAAAGAATACGTTAACATCCGTCCGAAACACACATAAACAAAGATACTCTTTTTTGGGGCTATATGAAGGAAGATGCATTCTTCAAATTGCGCGAAAAAGGTCAAGTACTGCAGAACAATATTTAAAGGTTCCATTGAAAACAAAACAGTAAGAATGATTCAACGTGGAGAATATTTCAAACATGTTATCCATAAAAACAACAAACCATATCCACGGACTCAATTACCACCGTAGCAAGTGAAAATATTGTTACGGCTCGCGACCATATGTTTTTGGGCTACCCTATACAACTAACTTGCCGCGTCTACTTTATTTTCGCATGAATCATCGCCGAGAACATTCCTCACAGCTCAGTTTTTTTCCCGATGCATAGAGCAGCCAAAGCCGAGAATAATAGAGAATTGGCGCTTCCGGAATATTCCCGATACATGTCGACTGAATATAATTTAATGTGATAATTATAAATATGAATATTATTTCAAAATAGTAAAAGGTGTGCTTTTGTTATAACCCAAGGGAAAAACGTAACAATATTTATAAAGGCATCGCCTTATGCAGCGTACAGGGAAAGCCACATTGCACAATTACTGCTAATATTAATAGTAATAGATTGATATGGCTGATTTTGTTACTAGTTTTGTTGGTAAAATTTAATGAATGGCCATAGTTTTTTTAATGCAGTCCCGGAAGTAAAAATATTCCGGAATGAGTACTGTAATGTGCCATTTTCCGGACTCATATGAGTTCGGGAAATAGCACATGTACAGCATGAAATAAAATGATATAAGGATTTATCTACCTAGAACTGAAATGCATTAAATACTATTTGTGAGAGGTTGTAGTTGTTATGCGGGTCGCTTTTGTAATAAACACGACCTAGGTTTGTTTGGATTTGAAATTACTAATTCTTGGGAATTCTTGACTCACAAGTTTCGCCCTTCTGAAATGAAGTAAAAGAAATCCGAAGTTTTTATTGATTTGATCTTTTCAGTTACTTTTGTTGTAGGCATATACAGGGTGACTTTTAGAAAATAGACTCGTTTTGTAATCGATTCATAGTGTTCTAAGTAAAATTTACGTTGAATAGCGGGTGGAAAGTTTTGGTGGACCCATCTTCGTTATCCCGATTGACAGTGTAATCAGTTTACGAGGTTGGATGTCGTTAAGAGATCTTTTGAGCAGAGTAGTCGACTCTAGAAACAGCATTCCGTGATACAGGTTTGTATATTTTAAAATTAAATAATTCATACTCATTTTCATGAAAAAATAACATATAATAGTTATTATCAAAATTTTACTGCTATTTTGTGTGGCCCCTGTTGGAGCTACCACTGTAAAATCTTCTCCCTTGATCAAACCAGCGATAGACAGTGGTCCGTCCCAATATTGTTAATTTGAAAAAAGTTAAATTAGTTCAAATAACTATTATCAAAAGTAAAGCCACACTTTATACCGTAATTCGGTACGGTATAAACTGTAGTAAAGCAGGTCCGAAATTGTAGATAGAGTATTACTACAAAAAAATATATATCCAGGCAACACGTCTCAGCACATTCTATTTGGATCTGAACAGTCTATTATACATGGCGTTTACTAAACTGTACAATCGCAAAATTAAAAGGGAATATCGCTTTCAATTATCTTAATTCGTTTGCAAAATAGACTAATGTAATTAGATACGTAAACAAGTTAAACATTGCATTGCCAAAGCATGTAAAACATTTTTATGCCCTAAAAATGAACACTTGAAGCATCTACACTGACAAAAACAGGTCTCTCGATTTTTTAGCCCCTTCTAATAAACAGACTCAAATTTACATTCAATAAAATAGCAAAATGTTAATGCAATGTATTATGTTGTGTTCATAATAATAATTTACCTCTTCAGCGCTCATGTGAACTAGTTCATGCTTCTTGATATAGTGTTTATTCCGTGTCTTAAAATTACAGTAACTACATCGGTATAACTCCATTTCGCTATTTTCAAGATGACTTTGCATGTGCCGGCGAAGATGTTCTTTAAATTTAAATTGTGCTGAACAGTTGGCACAAATGAACATATCTAATTCTGTAGGATTTTTGTGGCAGATCTCATGTCTTTTTAAACGATGTTTTTGCTTCGATTTATACGTACAAATACTACAACCGTACGTTTTTACGTCGTCTGGCATTTCATGTGTATGCATGTGAAGTCTTAGACTTGTTTTCCATTTTGTTTGAAAAGGACACTTCTGGCATTTTAAAACAATGAGGTCCTTTTCATTTTTATGAGTTAATAAATGATTTTTCAGATGATCAATTCGGGTAGTTTCATAAGTACAGAAATTGCATTGATGAAACGGTAGTTCTTCTGGCTTCATGTGAATGAGCAAATGACGTTGAAGATTATTTCTGTACATAGTCTGGAATGAGCAGCGATCACAATTAAACGTATTTTCTTCGTCAGTATGTATTAATCTATGCTTTTTCAATTCAAATTTTTTGTTAGTTAGGTAACTGCAATATTGGCATTTGTAACAAAAGTCTGTTTTATTTTCATGAATTTGCATATGTTTTCTTAGCTTTTTCTTAGCTCTACATCGAAAGGCACATAATTTGCATTTAATTATACTTGTAAGGTCAGCATGTTTAATGACATGCTTCTCTAATTCGCATTCTATATTTGTTTCATATTTGCAGTAACTGCACTCATATGCTTGACGTTCCTTATTTATGTGAATTTTGGAATGACTTACGTTTGAATCAGTTGACTCTGGCAAATATTTAGTTTCACAAGACGGTTTGCTATAAATAAATGAAATTATTAGAAAATATGCACCGCCCGGGAGCTTTACTAATCTAGTTTATTAAATGGCCGTATTTTATTATAAAACCCGCTGTCCGGAAATGACGATGACAAAAAAGGTACGGTTCTACATAAAGCTACATAAAAAACCTCATATTAACATAAGTACATAGTAACTTTCATAGGGAGCCCTATGCGTGGCCAAATATGGTGGGTCAGGGTGCTGGCGCCGTTCCCACGCCCGGGTAAAGAAGGGACAACTGGGCAGACCGGACTCGTAGCTGCAGTGAAGGCAAACAGCCTAGGAAATACCAGAAATATATTAAAAGTACAAGACCAAGATGTAACACCACACCGTGTTTCTACGAGAAATGGACGTGAAGTTTCCGATGCCGATATAAATGAGGCACTGGAATTTTTCCTGGAAAGACACTTAAAGAAGAAGAGTCCAAAAGTCGTAACATTCGACCAAACGCAAATGGTGACATGCGAAACGCCACTGTATAGTTATCACAGGAACTTTGCCCGAAAATAACATCAATCTGCAAACTAAAAATAGGAATGTCCGTATCTAGAGCCGTCGAAAGGATGCCTTTACGCAGCTGCTGGAGTTTTTAACACCAATGGGAACACTGCCAAGGAACGGACTTGAGAGGACTTTGTTATAACTGTCGAGAGCAAGGTCACATGGCGACCAACTGAAAAAACAAAACTTGCTGTTTAATCTGCCACGGAGCCGAACACAAACGGGAAGCCGTTGCAATGAATTCCTGAAAGCGTTAAGTCTAGCGAGAAGACAATACAATAAAGGCAGAGCCCAGGATACTACAGGTTCTAAAATCGTGAAAAAATGACGTCCTACAATGGAAAAAATCAATCAACACATCGTCGCCAGGATCCCCATTATCATAAATGACTCCTAACAGACCTTCAAAATCAGGCACGGTACAAGTTTACCAAAAAAAACCTTAATAGATGTAAACCAGCGCATCATCTTTTAGCAAACGATGTAGTTGCGCACAGTATGGAATTTTTATTGGGACAAAAGCCCAACATGAGATTAAACGACATCGATGTTGCCGACGAAAATGGGAACTGCTTCATCAACGTCTACAACGAAGATTGGGATATTCTAAGGGTTTTAAAAGGAAAAGGATTTGTATGTCTAGAAACCAACCAATTTATAATATGCTCTTGCTATTTCTATCCAAACGCTAACATACAAAATTTTGAGGAACTTCTGTTCGAACTGGGTACCCACTTAGAAAACTCGGTAAAAACGGGATAATTTGAGGAGACATTAATGCCAAGATTCCGACACTCGCTTGACAAAAACCAAATGCCCGAGGTAGGCTCTTAGATGATTGAACAGCATCAATGAGTCCACTCATCAACCACAGCTCTGCAATCACTTTCTCAAGCGCGGCAGGATAATCGTGCATTGATTTGACTGTGACAAGCCCCGTTAGTAAAAAAATATGTAACTGGAAGGTACTACACGATAAATAAAATTTCAGCGATCACAACACCATATACTTTGAACTAAATTCCGGCCCAAATTGCTCAACAGTTCTCAATCAAGCTACGCAAAACTTAGGACGCCGCTGGAAAGTAAAGGCAAAAATCTGAAAGCAACGGTCTTCTGGTGGAACAATGACATTGCTGCAATACTTTAACAATCCGATCCTTCACTGAACTCGAACTCAAAAATGCAACGGCCGGTATGAAGCCAAAAAAAGCTCCGGGTCCAGATGGTGTCCCACCTGAGATCATCAAGATCTATGTCGAAAAGTGCTCTGAGGTTTGGGTTAGTCTTTAATGATAGTTAGTCTTGATAGCCTTAGAGCAGAGAAGCTTCCCAAACATATGGAAAGAGGCCAAAGTTATGTTAACTGAAAAACCCAAGGAGCCTCCCAGGAAAAACCGACATATAGCCAATTTATCTGATGAACTCGGCTGGCAAATTACCCGAAATCCTAATAAGAACAAGGCTGGAAGATGAAATACAAGAAAAATCACTAATCAACAATGAATACGGGTTCAGAAAAGGCAGGTCAACAATCGGAGAAATATTGAACGTCAAAGAAATATGCGATAGTATAAAGCTTAAGGCTTTCAAAAACAGAGATTTCTGCGCGTTGGTTCTTGGACATTAAAAACGAATTCTGTACTTCCTCCTGGAAAGGTATACTAAGGAGCTTAAACATACGACGCGTTAGCCCAGATCTTATTAACACCCTTCAATCCTATCTGAGCGAACGATCGGTCATAATCAGGGGTCCCACAAGGGTCAATCCTAGGCATTACACGCACCTTTTTTACAACGAAATCCTGGAAAGCGAAATAGAAATTGGTGTGACTCTAATAGCATAAGCTGACGAAATGGCTCTAGTAACGACGGCAAAAAGTAGGGATCTACTGGAGGCCAAAACCGAATATACTACAAACTCACAGTAAACTCACAGACATTGGGACTCCATTTGACAAGGACATGAAAATGGCAGGACATGTATGTGAAAAAGCAGATGGCAAATATCTTCAGAAGAATCATGGCTAATATTGGCGGCCCAAGCTCTCGAAAAAAGTGGTTAATTATAAACACCGTCATATCAGCAGTATTATATGCAGTACCAGCATGGGCTGAGGTTACCAAATACACAGGATACAAATACATGATAAGTAGTCAAATAAGGAAGCTGGGTGTACTCCTGACAACTGCTTGTCGGACGTCCTCGACCATAGAAATAGTGTTATTATATATAATACTTGTTAGTAAAACAAAGGCTCGATATTCACACTTAAGGAAAAAACTTCGGTGCCACAGCTAAAGAACAAATGCTCCACAAAGGGGCAAACAAGAAGGGAAACCTATCAGGGTTGGGCTAAGATATTTATTCCAAATATTAAATCATGGTATCAGTTCGAACTCGGTTCTCCAAGCGGTAGGACGGTGTTGTTTATGCGAGATTTTTTTTCGGCGTTCCGATAAAATACCAAATTCCGTAGCGATTCGAGTGAAATAAAGTGAAATTATTTGGCTAAATATTTAGCATTGAGATTGAAAGCGGGGGCATACCCCCCGACATAGGTCCTACAGGGGCAATTTCAGGTATTGGAGATCAGTCTCCACGAAATATAAATCAATCTATTACCAACCCAAAGGATATGAAAATAAAAGAAAAAATTAAATTTTTATATGACATTAAGGACTCTGGTCCATATCATGTTTTTATTGAAAATAATTCCCCAACCTTTAAAGGTAAGTTAAATGCCATTAAAGTTAACGATATTATATATTCCACGCACCCCGAATTAGATCAAAAAATAAAAGAAATTGATACAGTTGGCCGAAACAGGATTAGGGTTAATTTTAAAGATGGATCCTCCGCAAATAAATTGGTAAGTTCACATAACTTAGTTAATTACAATCTAGAATCATATATTCCAAAATTTTTAGTGGTTAGACAGGGTGTAATTACAGATATAGAAATAGATATGCAAGAGGATATTCTAAAGAACAAAATAAAAATGTTCGATCATCATTGCGCATTCGAAGTAATGTCAGTAAATAGAATTAAAAAAAATATTATAAATAGAGAGACAAACCAAAAAGAACTTATTAGCACTAAATCAGTAATCGTTACATTTAGGTCTCAAAACCTTCCAAAATACGTAGCAATAGGGCATGTTAGGTCAAAAGTTTCGCCATATATTCAAAAAGTAGTATTATGCTACAACTGTTTTAGATACGGTCACTCAAGTAAACAATGTAAAAGTAAAGTTAGGTGTTTAAAATGTAAGGGGGATCATAAAATTGATGAATGTCAGTTTGAAAAGGAGGTGCAGTGTTTTTACTGCGAAAAAAACCACTTTACAAACGAAATTAAAAAATGTGTAGAATTTACAAGACAAAAACAAATTAAAAAAACAATGGCAGAACAAAATATGTCTTACAAAGACGCGGAAAAAAGTTTTCCAAAACAAACCTACGCCTCAGTGCTCTCTCAGAGTAATAATAAAACAGATATTGATTTACGTGTTCTAGATAATATTATATACAAAGACGTTCGACGGGAAAATCATTTGGGGAACCAAAATAACTCATCACATTATACATCACAAAGAACATCTCCTAAAAGGATAAGAATAACATCTCCCAATCCTAGTTTGGATGAGCATAGGGAAATAATATCCCAATTTAACTTTTCTCAAGGTACTGGATCTATTTTGAATGATCCGGTATATCAAAGTGGTTTAGCACGCAACCACACTAGTCAAAATAATTCCCATTTCCCCGCAAACGAAAATATTGTTACTAGTAACAATATAAATAATATGGTAGACCTGGTTATTTCGGTATTAGATATACTAAAAGAAAAACAATTATTTCACATAAACAAAGTTGATCTAACTAATTTAATAAATAATAAACTAAAAGACAATTACAAATAAAATAAAATAACCAACACACTCATAATTTAAAACATCAAATAAATACGTTTATAAAAAACGGGCAAACTTAATTTATTTACATCGTTTAACATAGGTTGTTTATTTTTTTTTTGGTACAATGGATGGAATAAATATTTGTCAATGGAATTGTCGATCGGCAATAGCCAATAAGCAAAATCTAGAATATCTTTTAGCCCAGAATAATATTCATATCGCACTTCTCTCGGAGACTTGGTTTAGGCCAGGTAAGTTCGTATCCTTCTCTAAATATAACATCCTGCGCAAAGACCGACAGGATGGAAGGGGAGGAGTAGCACTCTTGATTCGTTCAGACATAAAGTTTACTGAGATAACAGCTCCGATATTTGATAGTATTTTCTATGCAGCAATAAAGATAAAAATAAATAACAACACTGAGCTGACACTCGTTTCTGTTTATATAAAACCTCAAACAAAAATTAGTATACAAACATGGTCATTGTTTTTTTCATTGTTTAAAAAACCATTTCTTATTGGAGGAGACTTTAATGCTCATCATCTAGCATGGGGATGTTCGGACAGCGATGTTTATGGAAAAACACTGCTGGAAGCAATAGACCAAAATAACTTAATTTTTTTAAATGATGGTAATTTCACGCGAGTAAACCCCGCGGGAGGTCCAAATTCAGCAATAGATTTAACCTTAACATCTCCATGCTTCCAACCTTTAACAGATTGGTTCACAATGAATGACACATATGGGTCAGACCATTTACCAATAAAAATATTATGTAGTATCACACCAAAATTTACCCCAACAAAACAACAAAAAAAATGGAATACCAAAAATGCAAATTGGGACTTATTTTATTTAGAATGTGTTAATAAATTTGAATTTATAAAAACGATGGTATACGAAGATTTCTTAAAAACACTAAATGTGGCCTTAGAAAAGTCCATTCCAACATTTAAAGAAAATATAAATAAAAAAAATTGTGGTAAATTTTGGTGGAATAAAAAATGTAGTGAAGTGGTTGCTAACAGAAAAGAATTCTTTTGTATATACAAGCAGAATCCTGACCTTACTAACCTAATAAATTACAAAAAAGCAGATGCGTTGGCAAAAAAAGTCATAAAGGAAGAAAAACGAAAAAACTGGAGAAATTATTGTGCATCTCTAAACAAAAACACGCCAATTAAAGAAGTATGGAAAAAAGTAAACAATTTTAAATATCGTAAACAAGAAAACAGAGTTCCCATAAATATAGAAGATCCGTGGGTAGAAGATTTCCATAAACAGCTTGCACCATCTTTTGTAGCAAATATATATCCATTTATGACCGAAGAATCAGAGAAGAAAGACCACTATTTAAACCGCCCTATCAGCATTGAAGAGTTAAACAAAGCACTAAAAAACAACAACAACACTGCTCCAGGAATGGATAATATTCAATATTCAATTTTAGCTAAACTACCAAACTCCGCAAAACATGTGCTGTTGAATATATTTAACAGTATATTTTCTGGAGATCATCCGATCCCATCTGATTGGAGAGAATATATCATAATTCCAATTCTAAAACCAGGAAAGTCCCAAAATGAATCAAAGTCGTACCGCCCAATAGCTCTCGCATCCTGTATATTAAAAACATACGAGCGAATTCAAAAAAATAGAATTGAATTCTGGATGGAAAAAAATCAAAAATTTCCAGTTACTCAAAAAGGGTTTAGAAGAAACAATTCCACACAGGAAGCTTTGGCTAGCCTAGTTACAGATATCCAACTGGGATTTACTGAAAACCAAAGCACATCAGCTCTATTTTTAGACATTCAAGGTGCATATGACAATGTTAACTATGATATTCTTGCAGTAAAAATGGTTCGTTTAGGAATACCACTAAACGTAGTAAGACATATTTATACATTATATAGCACACGTTTAATATATATAAGAACTAATGAGGGTCTCTCGAAATCCAGAACTGCATGTCTTGGACTACCACAGGGAGGAATCCTTAGCCCTATTTTGTATATAATATATACGTTCGACTTGGAAGCCTTATTTCGAAAGGATATCAGTATCCTTCAATTTGCAGACGATGTGTGTATATATTCAAAAGATAAATCAACAGAAAATTGCAATTATAAGATTCAAAAAGTGTTTTCCCAAACACAAGAATGGCTTAATCAAAACGGATTACATCTATCAACGGAAAAATCTGCCTTTTGCACTTTTACAAGAAAAAGAACTAATTTGCCAAATTCAATCACCATGTCAGGCTTGCAGATTCCATACAAGAATACAGTTAAATATTTGGGAGTGTTTCTCGACAAAAAATTACTTTGGAAAGACCACATACATTATCTTATAAAACGAGCGGAAAATGGTATAAATATATTAAGAGTATTTAGCAATAAAAAGTGGGGCGCTGACCCAAACACTGCTATGATGTTTTACAAAGCATATGTTCGATCCATCCTGGATTACGCAAGTCAGTTTTATGGAACAGCAGCGGAAACGCACCTTAATAAGATTGAAGTGGTCAAAAATAAATGCCTGAGACATTGTGTAGGGTTTTTAAAAAGCACCCCTATAGTAGTCATGGACGCTGAGACAGCAGAACCTCCACTCTCACTAAGAAGAAACTTGCTTAGTGATAAGCTTCTTTTAAAACTTATACACAAGAACAGTGACATATTAGGTAAAATCCATTCCTTATTTATTTCTAATTACACACACCCTTATTGGAAAAATAAAAAATGTCCTTTACTGGTCACAAGTTATTCTTGGATAACCCATAAAAAAGAAAACATTTATTCATCGACGATATCTCCGTATTTTCAACTTCATGAAGAATTTCTTGATGAGATCCCTAAAATAATAATAAAGTCATATGATAATACAAATCCACTTATCACTAAAAGTCTTATTTTAAAAGACATGTCCACAGAGTTTGTAAATTCAGAACATATCTTTACTGACGGTTCGGTGCTAAATGGCAAAACCGGATGCGCCTTTTACCATAAAGGTAAAAATATATTTAGACAGTTTCGACTACTAGATGATTCTTCTATATTTTCAGCAGAATTATGGGCTATCTGGGAATCTCTCTTATATTGTATAGAATGCCAAGAAAACAACAAATTTGTTATATTTACCGATAGCAAAAGCTCGTTGCAAGCTTTATTGAAATGTAAAAGCGAGGCTCCTGACAATTATATAATCAAAAAAATAATTAATATTTGCAAGATGTTAAAAATTCAAAATAAAAGTATTATTTTAGTTTGGATTAAAGCACATATAGGAATTTCGGAGAATGAATTTGTGGACAGCAAGGCGAAGGCTGCCACAGATATCACCAGATTCACTGCAGATTTTCTCATACCTTACACTGATATCTTCAGACTCTCAAAAAAACGAATGTATGATAATTGGCAGGAGCTTTTTATTCAATCAAACAAGGGTTACACCTATAAAACAATGTGTAATAGAGTAAATAGCAAGCCCTGGTTTGATAAAGAATCAAACCGAAGTTTTATAAGAACAATTTCACGTATTCGCAGTGGCCATGCATTATATCCTAAATATAAAAAAAAGATTGGAATTCAATTGGGCGAAAATTGCGAATGTGGTGAAGTAGGTGATTTAGAACATGTTATATTGGGTTGCCCTAGGCTCAGCGTTTTTGGGGAGTCATTGTTTGACGACCTAAAAGATGTTGTGACCTTCCCATTTAATTTAGTCAGTTTAATTGGATCAAATAACATATATGTATACAGAATACTATATACATTTTTACTAAATAAAAACATAAGATTATGAGAAAAAAAAA
>MU188819.1:5759-58297 GCA_016904865.1 Pissodes strobi
ATATATATATGCAAATTATTTAATTCATTCTTTATTGAAATGGATATCCTGAAATCCGAGTTGAAAGGTTTAGGTCTATTATTGAGTTCTCATGTGATGAATAAAAGGAACCATAAATTTGTGATAACACATTATTTATCATCGTGATACTCACTAGTTTTCTCTATTTCAGAAGAATGCGATCTCTGAATGCTCCCTCTCCCGTGCAGCACTTTGGACCATGTGGACGTATTATGAAAAATTCGGCTATGGTTATGTGAGTATTACTTTACATTAATGTATGTTTGATGTTTATGTGAAAACCATAGGGGACCAATGGACATGATTGTCAGAAAATACATGTTCATGCATATTTTTTAATATCAGAATGTGATTAGAATGAATATTCGTGTTAGCTATACCTACCAGTAACAATTATACATATTATTAATTTAATATTATTCTAATGAAAAATAAAGCGACGGCTTTCGAACAAAACTAACTTTATTCTACCGATTTATTCCGTATCTCCCAATACCACAGCTTACATAATAATATCATATTTCATATTCTAAGTATTTTGATCGCAAAAAAGGTAAGAAGGGTCGACTCATCGGTTTCTTAGCGCGTTGATTGTTGTTCCTACGTTTTATCAGGCGACGTTGCCGGCACAGTCGTAACATTCGGCCTTCCTGACCAGCTGGCGGCCCCGTCAGTGGTGTAGTAACCATCGCTCTTGCAGTGGCTTCTGACCCTGCAAATTTATGGAGATACAGTAACGTAACAAATATTATTGTTATATATATTTTTTTTATTATTTATTTATTTTTTCGGTACTTATTTATATGTTCATAAAATTTATTACATGTGACCATAGTTACCACATACAATAATTATGTCCAGTGTGACCTTTGTTACCACATAAAATAAATGTTTTTAAACTTTATTACATATTATGTGACCATAGTTACCACATTTTGAACAACATTATAGGACTTTATTCGTTCTTCTGTGTGACCATTGTTACCACACACTAATATTTATATTTTTATGTCCCTCTTTCTTTATTATCTTTTTTTTAAGCTACTATGACCTTAGTTACCACAGTAATTGTGACCTTCGTTACCACAATAGTATTTAATTTATTCCTTTTCTCTTTTTTTTTCCTTTTTTTTTTAAAGTAAACATCAGATAACCAGTATTTTACAAAAGTTTCTTTTATGACATTATTTAGGAAAATACAATAATTTGTTAGCCCTCTAATAAATCTACGAGTTCATCGGTACTGTTAACATCACTTTCACTTTCAGTAATTTCTAAAACACCACCTTCCCATTTTCTTAAACTATCTGCTGCAACGGTAGCTTTAAACCTTTTATAGCCTTTGAGGCCCGATATTGACACTATTTCGTACCTATCATTACCTAATATTTTATTTATTTTATACGGTCCACCAAATTTGTAATAACCTACTTTCCTGCTGACATGTTTATCATTTTTATTAGCACCTGACCATAGAACCAGATCTCCCTTTTGATACTTACGACTTGTCTTGCGCTTTGCGTCAAATTGTTTTTTCATTTTGTCTGACACTTTATCCAAATTTTGTTTTGCCTTTTCTCTAGCGTCTTTTAAAACCTCAAACTCATCGTCTCCCAAATCAGCATGTCGATTTTTTTCATATCCAAACATTAATAAATGAGGCGTATACCCCGTGCTACTGTTAATAGTATTGTTCATTCCCCATATGACATTTGGCAAAGCTTTTTGCCAATCGCTTTCATTTTCAATAGACGTATTTAACCCATTTAAAATTGTGCGATTATATCGCTCAACTTGACCGTTCGCTCTAGGGCAGGCTATAGCGTTTAAAATATGTTTTACTTGAAATTCGGTGGTAAATAATTTAAACCTTTTACTTGTGAAGGCTTTTCCTCTATCGGAAATAATCCTTTTAGGAGTGCCAAACATACTAAATAAATCGTTCAAGTGATCCACAACTTCATTCGAGTTGGTAGTCTTTGTTGGTCTGGCAAAAACAAATTTAGAAAATGAATCGATTATCATAAGGATATAAGAATTACCACGGTGACTCTTTGAAAAGGGTCCCAAGTGGTCAATATGCCAGGTATGTAGAGGTTCTTGTGGTTTATTAATAGGGAATAAAAGACCCTCAGACCTCCCATATTGCCCCCTTTTATACTGACAGTCCAAACATGCGGTGACATATTTTTTGATAAACCTGGTCATTTTTTCGAACCAAAATTTCTCTTTTATAATCGCTTCACAGCGCTTAAGACCTACATGCCCAATGTCATCATGATATTTTCTCAATAGGTTGAACCGAGCTGATTTAGGAACAACTAGTCTGAGTTTCTCACCTAATATTTTCCGATACAGTTTATTATCCTTAATCGTATACATCCTAAGAAGTTCACGATCGCATCCCTCAGTCAGTTTAGCTTTTATTAATCGTATATTTTCATCTTGCATTTGCAGAGCTAATAACCAATCAGTAGTGTCCAATAAAAGTACGTTAGGTATGGGATTTGTGCTGAGCGCATTAACGTGTCTCATCCTATCACCGGTTCGATGTTCAATCTCAAAATCATACTCCTGGATACCCAGCCACCAACGAGCAACCCTTGGTAGCAAATCTTTTTTCGCAAAGGTACTGCGTACCGCACTACAATCCGTTATTATCTTAAAATGAATACCTAGTAAGTATACTCTAAACTTTTTAATTGATTCGATGATGGCTAAAGTCTCCAGCTCGTATGAATGATAAAAGCTTTCGTCCCGCGAAGTAGACCTACTAAAATAATATACGGGTTTTAAGTTGTTCCCTTCGTACTGCAAAAGAATCCCTGCGATCCCTTTACTACACGCGTCGGTATGTAACTCCGTTTTTGCCACCGGATCATAAATTTTTAATACAGGTTTGTTTATTAATATTATTTTTATTTTATCCACGGCTTCGATTTGCTCAGTTTCCCATACCCAAGGTTCATTTTTACGTAATAACTTTGTAAGGGGAGCCACGATTTTAGCGTGATTCTTAATGAATTTTCGGAAGTAGGAACTCAGCCCTAAAAACTGTCTTAGTTCGTGTAGATTTGAAGGATATTTAAAATTGGCTACTGCTTTGACTTTCTGATCACCAGGCCGAATTCCTTTCTCCGAAATTTCATATCCAAGGAAGTCGATAGTATTCCTTGCAATAGTTTAACATCCTTGACTTTGCCCTTCTCCTTTGACCAGCATTTGTCGGTAGCATGTCCAATTTTCCCACAAATTGTGCAGCGTGTGGATGTTCTGGGTGTTGTCCAACATTCCTGCTCTCTATGTCCAATTTTTCCGCATTTCGAACACTTGCCTTTTGTCTTCGCCCAGCAGTCCGGTTGTAAATGACCTCCCTTTCCGCAGATTGAACACTGAATTCCGGATTGTTGTCTTGCAGCTCCCCGAAATACATATGTCTTTTTCAACACACACTGTCTAGCTTTATGTCCAATCTTTTTGCACAGAATACATCTTATTGGCTGTGACAAACTTAGCTCACCATCATTGTTGTCTTGCTCCAATTTTCTTCTGCGATGCGAACCAAAGCTGCCCACTTTACTTAAAAAGCCATAGAATAAATCGTCCGGAGTTTGGTAATTTCCGGCCTTTGCATTCGATTTGAGCTCAGCAGGCAATCCGTCGATAATACATGAAACAGCGTTGGTTCCATTTAATCCGCACTTTTTTACTAACATATTTTTCGAATAAAAATAATGCATCATGGTCTCATCATCTGCTTTTTGTCTACTTAACATTTGTTTCAGCAAATCAACATAATCTGTATGCGAGGGAAAAGCGCGGACAACGGCCAGTTTCCATTCATCCCAGGACAAGTCATAATTGGCTAAACCATTGTACCATACTTTAGCCAACCCAGCAAGATGCGACTGCATGCAAAATGATTTAGTTTCATCATTCCAGCTATTTATTAAACCAATTTGCTCAATTTTATGCAACCATGACATAGCTGTAATTTCTGAATTTTCCGGATCAAACGGCGGCACTAAATCTGCTTTTCCGGCATATTTGTGCAAGTTGGTGTTGTCTGATAAACCAATATTTTGTTTTAATAACTCACTAACCTTTTTAGACACCAATCTGTCTACTTCAGATAAACTCACAGTTTTTTCTAACTTGCGTTTTTTATTCGGAGCAATCACATAACGTCCTGCCTCACTATCAGTACTCCAATCACTTGGGCCACTCATATTGTTTTATGGCAATCGAAATCAATAACAAAATGTTTATTAAATGCACATAATAATAATTTAAAAAGAAATATCCAAATAGTCCAACAAAAACGATCGTAACACAACAGTCACAACTACTAATAATTACGCGTGCTTTCTATCCCAACTTCTGAAATATTAATTTAATATTATTCTAATGAAAAATAAAGCGACGGCTTTCGAACAAAACTAACTTTATTCTACCGATTTATTCCGTATCTCCCAATACCACAGCTTACATAATAATATCATATTTCATATTCTAAGTATTTTGATCGCAAAAAAGGTAAGAAGGGTCGACTCATCGGTTTCTTAGCGCGTTGATTGTTGTTCCTACGTTTTATCAGGCGACGTTGCCGGCACAGTCGTAACAATATTCTTCAATTAATAATTAATTATTGCAATAATAGGTAGTATTCGAAATGAGGAACGTATAATACATAAATCGAAGTAAAATTTTGTTCTAAGCAGTTTAAACATTTCGACTGATGTTTTTTGTGCCGTTTGGTAATGAAGCTAGTAATTAACTGAAGTTCGTGATGTTCGTAGAATTTTGATCTTCATCTTCAAACATTTCAATGTATATTAGTGCTTCTTTTTTAGTTTGCAATATATTTAGTTATTTTTTATAGCAACTTATAATATGTTTTGTTAGTACAGATTCGTTAGTACTTCTTAGATTTTTAAGATGTCCAACTTTTTGCGTGTCAAATTTATTACCATTATTTAGTGCTTCGTTAAAACATTTTATACTCTCAAAAAAGTTTGTTGATGCTTCTACTATGTCAAGTCAGATGCGGTCGCGACTTTTACGGTCAAAGCACTATCAGAACAATATTGCAATAGAAGGTGATTCACGGTCGATGGTAGGTTAGACGCTCGCATCTCACTAAGTAATCACATTTTTGAATCCATATTTGAATTCAGCATATCAAAATTAGTAGGATACCAAAGTTTCAAAATTTCATTTTAAACCGTTTCGGACATAATTAGAAAAAAGCCATCTTCAGGTGTCCCCCTTTAAAGGGGCATAGCTTCCCAATAAATGTTTATAGGAAAAAGTTAAGTTATTTTTGACCAATAAAGACAGGGTTGAAGTTTCGTCCACTAATTTTTGATGACACCCTGTATAATTTTAACGATATTGGCATGCTCTATTTGACTGTTATTGTTTATACTGGGTATTTGCTCATGAATAAATAAATAAATGAATACCAGAACTGATTTAAATTTTATTGCAAAAATAGAATTATATTCTTCATAAACACCTTTTATTTCGTTTCACGCTCCAAATTGTTGATATTCGATAATTTCAATGTTATCTTTGATACACAGAGTACACATACATCGTGTCTAGTTTGTTGCGTGAGAACGCGGTTCTGATAATGCTTGTTTTTACGCGATAATACTAAATAATAATGGTTTTATAATTTCGATAGTATGACGAAAACAGTACTGACGAGTGGGTCAATAGCAAATACTCAAGTGCCAAATCAAATATACCTATTACCATTAACCTTATATAAAAGCATACCAAATGAAACAATGCACGATTGTATACCGTGGGAAAATTTTCGAAAAATTCATGTATACGATGACCGTGCAAAGCAGGAAACCAAACACGATTTAGCAAAGTTGAAAACAGCACTACTTGCTTCGTAAAAATCAAGATAAAAATAATAAATTCCATTTTTTTCCTGTGATATACTTTCCTATTTCCTACTGGAAGCTGTGATAAAATGGTTGCCGAAGGTGATATAATTGTGCACTTAAAAAATAGTTGTGATATAGAGCATAACAGTGATAATATGGCGTGTTGCAAGAAAGAAGATGAAAAGGAAATAAATAATAATAATAATAGTGAGAGTAAGTGCGATAAGCATGGTAAAATTGAACTATGCGAAAGTAGTAGAGAGTACGGTAAAAATGGTTTCACGGTTCGTAGGAGTAATGCTATACAGTATAGGTGAGTTTAACTGTTTAACATACTTGCAGGGAAGTGACAAATCTATGTTGCTTTTAAAACGTTTAGAAAATAGGTACTTATTTTCGCAAAATTTGAACCTTACTAAAAGTAGGTTTATGAAAAATAATGTATGAAATACGTTTGGATCCTTATTCTTTGAAATGAATGTTAAAATTTTAAAACTTAAGCATGGGCCAATGTTGCAATAAAGAAGTCTTAGGGCCACTACTTTGAATTCCGATTAGTCACTTAAACACTTGTTTTGAAGGTGTCAATGTCAGTATGTAATTAATAGATTTTCTAAATTTCGCACTACTGTATTTAGATATTTAATTTAATGGAAGATTTGGCTTATTCGAAAATAACTAGTCCTCTTATGTGGTTTTATCTAGAGACTCACTTCAGATTATTATCTTTAGGTGCTTTTTTACGTGTAAGCAGAGACAGTTAAGTAAAATAGAAAATTTGTCCCATTCATGCCAGCTCTTTTACCTAATGCATTTCCGTATAACCTTCTCTTTATCTAACATCACCAAAGGTGGTGGAGTCAAAGTCGTCGCGACGTTGTTGCAAAAACAAATGATATATGTCTTTGTCTAACTCATGGAGTTCTGCGTTAGACGCTGAACAGCTGAATACTAGATGACATCGACACGTATTACTATTTAATTCAATACGTTACACCATGTTTTTATTTTAGGCTATTTTTAAGGTTGTTTTCCAAATAAATATACCAATATTCATGTACTTAAATGTGAATTAGTTTGGGTTCAATAAAACGTGAAAACAGTACACTACTGACAAAAACTTAATCGACAACTAGACCATCCTTATCTAAAATTAAACCTTGATATATTCAAAAATTCACGGATCTCACACCTTACGCAAGCACCCTATGTATTGACACAATTTTTAATTTTAAAAAACTTATGATTTACATCTGTCACAATATAACAAATTAATTACTATTAATTTATTTTTACCGATTCTGCGGGGCATGTCACCCGATGTGACACCTAATGATAATGCTACATAAAAAAGTGTATAATATTTTTAAAGTCAAAGATTATTGAGGTTGTAAGTTACTCGAAGGTGTAATATAAAAATGCTAAATTCTTGCTTTAGCAAAATATAATTAAGTGAATCAGAAACAATTATTAATTATACGTTTGAAAAATTAAAAGAGTGAAATATATGCAAGATGAATAAGATATTTTAAGATCAGAAAATTAGTAGCACTTACCGAGTCATACTTTGCCACAAACGACCTTTCCTTTAAAATTTAAGACGTTGAACGAATTCTGATTTTCGGTGTTCTCATTGGGTAATTTAAATCATGTGACAACCGTTATAGGATACGTGGCGACAAACTAGGGAAATACTCAACATACGCTAAATATAGTAATATATTGTAGATTAAATGCTTAAATTGCAGGTATTAAACAGCGTACTATGCCCTTCAATTACCAACTACATGAGATAAGCCCGTTTCCAATCAATCAATAACATTTATTTGGTTCATTAAAACAGAGTTTTAGACACTTATACCTATCTTACATAAACTAATACTACACCATACATTGCTGGCGGGACGCCTGCATCTTACAATAGATGCTTCTACGTACCTCGCACAGATATAAAGCGCGCAAAGAGAGCTGTTTGACTGCCCAGTCTATATTTACAACAGGCAAGTGGCAATGCATAGTTGACGTCAGACTTACTTGGGCGATGCCCTTCAAGTGATTTACGGTAAGACATTACAAACAGATGGCAATAGAGCTAGGTGGCTTGTTTTCAATGGGGAAGGAGGATGAGGGAAGGTAAATATGGAGAAAAAGCAGTTTGAAAAACCCCATGTCACGGTTCACTGGTTTTACACTCACGCTTTCATACTCTCATTCATTCTTACATTCATACGTGTTTAAAGCTATCGATGATAGCTTTAATGAGGAGTGATATGTAACAGTTGTTAGAAGCATTCCTGACGAAGTGTAGCCATGCTACGCTTGCCGGAGCAAGGAGCGCAGAGACGGCGTGACTGCAGTGGTACGACTGATGTCGGACTGCTACCTGGGCCATATTTATACGGCTTAAAAGTCCCTTAGCAAGCCCCGCCCACCATGCTTTTTGGGTCATAGTGGGTGGAGCTCACTTTGGGATAGTATCGATTGTGCGGGATGGGCACCTTCTGTGCTCCTGCTACTTTCGTTTGACCGAAAAGTAGCAGGGTGGGTTTTAGGGGTGAGTGAGGGTGGGAATTTCTGGGAATTGGGGATATTATTCAAGGAGGTCTAGGATCGAGGTAAAAGAATGTTGTTCTCCTATGTATGGGCCCGTGTTTGGCTCTATGATTCGGATCGAATTTTGCGTCGGCTATGCTGGCGGTCTTCGGCGAGCCGCGGATACCGTGCTCGGAGAATCTGCACGCGAGTTTATCCACATATTCCCTGACATAGTCGACGTGGGACCACGCGTGCAGATCTGCGGTTCCAGTATACCAGCCCGCCGAAAAGGCAGCTCTTAAATGACGGTTCTGGATGACTTGCAGCTTTTGCATTTGAAGATCCGAGATAGAACTCCAAACCGGTGCGCCATACATGAGGAAGGGTCTGGTTATTGACAGGTAGAGGGTTATTTTATTGGCAGGACTCAGGAAGGAACCATGCCTAATAAGGGGCCTTAGCCTATCGCAAATTAAGAAATTTTTATTCCTGATATAGGAGACGTGTTCGATGAACGTCAGCTTCCTATCAAGCATGATTCCTAGGTATTTTACTTTGGATTTGGGAGGGATGGGGATGTTATTTATCAGGATGGGAAGGGCTTGAGTATTTTTGTATTTTCGGGTGAAAATGGCCATTTCGGTTTTCGCTGCATTTAACTTAATCTTCCAGTCGGTATGATACTGACTGATCAGTGCCATATAGGCAGCAATGTTGTTTGCCGCCTCCTGCGCGCTGGGGGCTTTAGAATAGAGGGCGGTATCGTCGGCATATAATGCCAAGGATGAGTGAGGATGGGAGGGAAGATCTGCTATGTAATAGCTGAATAGCTGCGGTGATAGCACTGTTCCCTGCGGGACACCGGCCTGAATCGGCCTTAAGGTTGAGTCTGAGTTGCCGATGCGTACCGAAAAGGAGCGCCCAGCCAAGTATGACACGACCAAAGCTGCCAGATGCAGCGGAAAGCCGTGTTTTACAAAAAGTTTATAATACAGGCCGTCATGCCATACTCGATCAAACGCCCTCTCAATGTCCAGAAGCAATAAGGCGGTGCAATGCCCTTCATTGAACCCCTCATATATGTCATGCACGATTCTCGCGGCAAGCATGTTAGTGCCATGCCCACCGCGATAACCGAACTGTTCGTCCGGCAATATACGGAGGCTCAGGGCGGCCTCATTGAATCTGGACAGTATGAGCTTTTCGGCAACTTTGCTCATTGTGTTCAGCAATGAGATTGGGCGGTACGAGCTCGTCAGCTTCAAGTATTTCCCGGATTTATGAAACAGTACTATCTGTGCGATCTTCCACGAACTAGGAAAATGTTGCAAGCGTAGCATAGCGTTCACTATATGCATAAAATGTACAAGGGCTTTGTTGGGTAGGTTTTTGAGGAGAATATAAGGGATGGTATCAGGCCCCGGAGCATTATTCTTGGGCAGATGGCTAAGAACCTTGCGCAGCTCGGATGGGGTGACAAGAAGTTTATTCATTACAGGGGGCGGAATCGGAAATTTGCTGTTCGAGAACGGCCTTATGAACTCCGTGATATGGGCGTGCAATGGCTCGGTGTCCGGTGCTTCCCTGTGTACGCCCTCAAGGAAGTCCGCAAAGGCCTCAACTTTGGCCTGATCGGTCAATACATCCTCGCCAACATGGCGAATCGCGGGGATGTCAGTTGGGCCTCTGCGAACCTGTCTCGCGAGTTTCCACAGGGAGCCATCTCCCGTGCCGAGCCCATTCACGAAGTCCATCCAAGTCGCATCCCTGTGTGTACGAATATTCTCCTTGATTTGGGCATTTAGTGCATTCACCCTTAGCCGATCGATTACAGCGCGGCTCCTTTGCCACCTGCGTCGAACTCGATTCCGGAGATTGATGAGGAGAAGGATATCGTCAGGAAGAGATTCCATAAACGGCCTCTTCCTGACTTTCGGACATAATGCGTCTCTGACGTGCTGTATGTTTTGGGTAAAAGTGTTCACTTCACTCTCCAGTCCTTGAACGGAATCAGTTTGCCTCAGGATGACAGTTAGATCGCCCAATTTCGCTCGAAATACCCTCCAATCAAGATTTTTGTATGAAATTGTCTCAATTTCATTGGGTTCCGGCCGCCTAGCGTTAGCTAGACTCATCCTAATTGGAAGGTGATCCGAGTTGAGATCGCCTATGACCTCAGGTCGTGCGACGCCTGTCACCCCTCGTGCAAACGCCACGTCCAAGTATGAAGGGATATAGCGTTCACTGTAGTAAGTGGGTTCATTTGTTCTTAGATACTGGACTTCCAGATTGCCTTCAAGTAGATTGCGAACTACACGCCCCTTCTGGTTCGTATAGTTATCGCCAAACGCAACGTGTTTGGCATTAAAATCACCAATGAGTATGGAGCGCTTGCCCGGTTCGAGAAGAGCTAGGATGTCTGCTTGGGAAATACGCAGATCAGGGGGAGCGTACCCGCCGCTGATACACAGGCCGCCTTCGAGCTCGACGCTCACGTTCTCAATGACCGACCTTATACGAGTCCGTCTTTTATATTTAAGCGACCGGTGTATCAGGCAGACCACGCCTCCCCCTTCTCTGATTGGTCTGTCGAATCGTTCGACTGAATAACTACGAATTTTAATTTTAAAATTCGGTGGAAGTCGCGATTCTAACAAGAAAGCAATCTGAAAATTGGATTTGTACATAAAATACTTAAATTCGTCAAGTTTGCCTCTAATACCATTACAGTTCCAGGATAAAATATTAAGAACGGACATTGAAAACAAGCCATCTATATGTTGTATTTATGGATTTCGGAGGTAAAGAATTGCAAGGTGCCTTGCAATATCTTCACTTTGTCTCCGTTACATGCTGCTAGCATGCTACTAAACTCATCGAGTGCAAAATACAGTTCGGAAATGTTGACTAAAGAATTGATTTTATTTACTACATTGGTTAAGTTTGTCAACATATTGTGTGCATTCCCACTTACCCCTGTAGGGAAGGGTGTCAGGGAAGGCCTTGTCATAGTCCTCTTGGGGTGGTGCTCTTCCTCCTTGTGGCTGGCGTTGCTGTTGGGGTTGCGGTTGTGGGTCGCTTCTTTTTGTACCCCGGCCTTGATTCCCTGAAGGCCCGCGCCCCTGCTAGGCCGGCGCCGGCGTGGCGGGCGCGGGAGCTGGCTTGAATTGCTTAGGCGATTGTTTGCTAGCTTGAAGTTGATTTAGTTTCAATAAATAAACCGGGCAATCTAAATCGATTGCTCGGTGTGGGCCACCGCAATTGGCACATTTAATTGTGGTGCTGTTACATGCTGTTATTTCGTGCGCTTGGGCACACTTACTACATTTGAAATTCTTCGTGCAGAAGGACATAGAATGCCCATGGCCCTGGTACCTTCTGCACTGCATGATTGGGCGTGTGTTTCTTCGATGTTCCCATGTTACGCTAATGTTCATTATAGTGCGGATATCTTGCTGTATTTTCTTTAGAGTGATTGACGCCTCGGTGACTACAAGATATAACGGTTCGCGTGTCTTGTTCATTTTGAACACGTTCTTAATGTTATATCGATATTCCTCGGTTATATGCTTTTTGATTTCACTTATGGGAATATCGCCGTCCAGGCCACGGAGGACATACGCCCTCGTCTTTTGATTTTTTTCGGCGTAGGAGTGGTATTTGATGTTTTCATTGTCCATAACTCTCTTGAAAACTACCCAATCCTTTTCTTGCTCAAAATAAAATATGGTACTATTTCTTGCATATTTTATTGTGAATTTTTGGATCTGCATGTTTTTCATATCAGTCAATAATGCAGAATGGGCTTTAAGCTTACCCTCCATAACTACGGGGGGTGGCGGCCCTTATTTGGTCTTTTGGTTTAGCCCGTTTCCGAATAGATGTCACTCTTTTAATATAGAAATCTACAACGCATACCTGTTCTTAAATAATTAGTTGTGCGAAATATACCCATTTACGGATAGATGTCACTGGCGATTAATATACCAAACATCGAAAATCATTGATAATTTAACAGAATTTTAGTGGAGCGGAATACACTTGTATTTAATAACTTATATTCCATTACAGTACACGTGTGCTCTCAAAGAAATACAATTTAATGCGTTATAAGTTGGATTATCTACACGCTAAAAAAGTTCATTAAAATCGGTTAAAAAACTAAAGTTTTAAAAGGGTGGTTATCCGCTCACTGTATATATTTATTATTAAATCCGATGAAATTTCTCTTAAATGTGATAAATAAAAAATATAGGTCATTGATAACATTATATTTAGAGCACGTATAAGACGTAAGCTAATATAAATTTGAAAACTGTATACAAAAAATACTTAATATACTTAAAGCCGTTTAAAAGTATCCCTTACAAAATTGTAAGCCTTTGGAGAGTAAAATGATAGGGTTAGAGCAAAAGACCTTATCGAAGGATTGTATTTTTGTTTAGAAGGTCCTTCACCAAAATATCTTCAGCCGGTCTAGATAGGGTAGCCTAAAATTAAAGATATTTTAAGCATACACAAACTATAGGGTCAACTGGGGCTAATATGATACAGTCAAAACAATGGGGCTGTTATGATACAGCTAAAAAAATATTTACAGTACAAAGTAATGTAAAATATGGTGAAGTAGACAATTATATACTTAATTACCAGTCATATTGACGTCTGTAAAAATCTAAAACATTATTTGGAAAACAAAAAAAGCTACAATTTTTGCCTAGTAAACTTTTATTTTCTGAGTGACAACTTTTATTGCAACCAAAACTATCAACAAAAAAATTGGTGTTTATTGTTTTCCTCTTAGAGCTTTAATTTAATGACTACTTTGTTAAATTTCGGCAATGTTGAAACAGGTATAAGGGGTTAAGGTCAAGGGGCTATTCTGATACAACAACTGGGGGCTTCTCTGAGACGATTATTGTATTTTGTTGTCTTTCGATGTGGCTGTTATTTTTAAACAGTATGGATAAATGTTGGTTTATCTATGGTAACAGTTATGGTTTTGGTTAATTGGGAAGAAAATTAAAAAAAAATGGCAAATATAGAACTAAATAGTTTTTTATGCAACAAGTGGGTAAACACAGATCTGTGTGTGTATATTAACATATACAACATTTTTTCTGCTAGGGCGAAAACGGTGGATTCTACGTACTGTTTAGGGTGCATGATAGTAGAAAAAAAAACAAATTATAATACGTTCTTTTTGTGGACATGATGTGTGCTTACCTTTTTGTATTGATTTGTTTTCACAGTTTTAAGTATTTGGAACCAACAGTTTCATTTATTGAGCAATTAAAAATCGGATTTTATTATGAAATAATGGATGCATTTGTGAAGATATTTGTTTTATAAATAAAAAACATACCCCACTGTATGTGGTTCAGTTTCAGATACTGTGTGTCCGTTGTTTCCGTTATTGGTGACAATGACATAAGTCTAAGAACACCCTCTTGTTCAATTTTCTGCATGACTCTGAACTAATGTATGCTGGAAATTAACTTTCAATTCATTTGGAAATATATATAGGGGATTCCCTTATATTTAGCCTCAGGATTTAGTGTGGTTAAAAATGCCTATCATGCCCTCATTGAGTCCCATCTTAGGTATGGCGAAGTGTTTTGGGGAGTGTACTGTCAGTTTTTATTTAACTCACTATTTATATTGCAGAAAAGAGCCATCCGTTATATGTGTCGAGTTCCTTTTTGAACCCCCCTGTCGAGCCTTATTTTTGAAAAATTCTGTACTGACACTATCTTCTATATTTATACAGGAGACAGCTTGTGTTATACATACAAAATATAAGCATCGGCTTAACCCTCCATCAGATTATAATTTCACTGCCCATCTCAAAAACTGAGCGGGTGAAGGCCTCTATTGTGTATGGGGACGAGAGGGTTTTAACCACCTATCTCTTCGCATAAGGAAAATGGGAACGTGAAGCTAGTTTCAGAAAAAATGTTAAAAGAATTTTACTGGCAGAAGCATTTTATTCCCTGGAAGAATATTTTAATACAAACTTTTAGTGGTGGTTATCTGTTTAGTGTTTTATGAATTATTTTGTTTATTTTTGTTTGCTTATTTATTTATTTGTATTCATTGAACATTTTGTTTGTTTATATTTTGTATGTAAAAATTTATTTCCACTGTCAGAATGTAGATAATTAATTTTAATTTCTTAAGTGCTGTAACGGAATATAAGTTTATTCCGCCCCACTAAATTCAGAACAATTACGAATGATTTTCGATGTTTCAGGTTTGAGTTGCCAGTGACATCTATTCGCGAATGGGTGTATTTCGTGCAAGTAATTATTTGGAAGCATAAGTACGCTATTTTATACCTACAATTTGTGGAGTTGTTTCACTATAGATTACTATATTTAATAGTGACCTCTATTCGTGAATGGGCTTATCTCGTGTGGTTGGTAATTGGGGAGCGCAGTAGGCTATTTAATACCTACAATTTATGAATTTCATTTACTATAGATTACTATATTTAGTATTGTAACTAACTAGTGATGCCACTTTGTAATGAATTTCTAGCTCAGTCACCAATTTGTGAGGATAATTAATTTATTTAATTTATTTAATTTAATTTAAATGAGAATAGGGGTGGATTCGATTTAACGGTTCTCCCGTTAACTATATTATATATGTGATTGTGGGCGCCAAGCTCTTAGAGACGATGCATACAGAAAATATAGAATATTTAGATAACAATAATTAGAATTAACAAAGATAAAAATAATTCAGGTCTCATAGAGCCCAGTCCTGTAGTAAATCAGAGAAGATATTTTTTTTAAAACAATATATTAATTTAACAGCTAATTTACAATTATCAATAATGAGTTTTTTTTTAATTGTTAAAATTCATATAATCGGATGTAAATACAACTTATAATATAATTAATGAAGTTTAAACTTGACTAAATTGACTAGTAATGTGAACAATGAACAAATTTAATTATTATAACAAGTTGGTCTTTCCAATCTAAAAAACTCCTTGACACATCCAAATACTTAACTCGTCCTGTTATCTGCAAACCACGTGATCAGTTGGGACCTCCACTGAAAACCTATTCGCCTGTACATAAGCTTCCCTGCTATAGGCGTGTCCAGGGCTTAACGGTAATTCCCGGAATGGTACCCTGTTAGTTGTGCGTGGCTGCTGTGGGACCGACTGTCACCACAAAGATCTGTGTAGGTGTCGTCTTAGAGCAGTAGTTACATAAAAAAATATATATTAGATGTTTTAGACCAACTTGTACCCTTAATTAATTAAATAGAAGAGTATCCTGTGGACCTCAGTTTGACATACAAGGTTTTAACCAACAACTTGAAAATTTACTGGTTACAGCAAATATAATCAGAACTTAAATTACAATTTAAAGTTCAGCAAAAATTATAAATAACTATGATTAAATAACACTATGAATAATTTCTGTTACTCAAGATATTCTTTTCTTTACTTAGAGATATAAAATTCAAAGGAAATGATGATTGAAATTAGAAATTTAAAAGAAAATTATGAAAAAATTATGAAACTTGTCCAACAGTGGCTCTCGGCAACTTCAAATAGAAAATAACTAGTTTTATAAAAAATAAGAAAAACAAGGTATAACCTCTCTTAAAACAAGTCTAATGACTGCAGATAAGTAATTTCTTTAGTTAATCTATAAATATGGCTCTTGGCACATAAACAATAATTTCACGTAAATTACGTCTCAATTAATCAAAGATAGAGATAAGATAATTACTATCTCGCTTTGAGATAGGAACTTAGGTAAACGATAAAGAAAAAATAAACCAGGTAAATTTACACACATGTGCTTAAACCTTTTTCATATGCAAATCAATGCCGGTACATTATTGATCAAACGTGACACGATAAGTGATAATAATTATAATCTGATGTTACAAATAAACTGAAAGATTAATAAGCCTGAAAAAACTATGACCAACAATACTACTAAGGAAAATTCAGCGAAATTCTACTCAAATTACCTTTTACAGGAACATATAAAATTCGCTTTGAGAATCTTCCAGGTAATATTGTTCAATTTAAATGAAAATATGTAAATGTAAAAATCATATGTATGACCACTAAACTATGAAATAATTACGTTGTCTATATATTTGGTTTAAACCATTATCAAATTACCCGAATATGACCGATAAGATACGCAATTATCCACCAAAAACGGTATTCAAACCTAAAGGTCACCATAAGAAATTAAGATTGTTGAAATCGTCAAACACTCGAAAGTGCAATATAAAAATGCTAAATTCTCTCTTTAGCTAAATATAAGTCAGTGAATTGGAAAAAATTATTAGATACTAATGTATTTAAAACATAAAAAGATTATTGAAAAATATGCGGGATGAATAAAATATTTTGAGATCAAAAACTAATACCACTTACCGTGCCAACGTCTGCACACAAGATGATATGACCTTCCTTTCAAAATTTGTACGTTCTACCTATTTTAATTTTCAACGCTTGGATTGGGCAATTTAAATACACGTGACGACCGTTGTAGGAAACCCTGCGTCAAACTAAGGAAATATTCAACATACGCTAAATGTAGCAATCTATTGTAGATTACAGGCATTGAATAACACTCTACGTTCTTTAATTACCTACTAACTATACCAGATAAGCCCGTTTCCTAACAGATGGCATTCCCAAAATCAAGCGATCTGCACCGACACAAATCCATAAATTAAAAATACAAATCTGCGTACCTGTTCTCCTTAAAGTGAATTGTGCAAAATATATCCATTCACAGATAGATGTCACTGCCGATCATTATACCGAGCATTGAAAACCATTGATAAATAGGTATAATTTAGGAGCGGAATAGACTAATATTTGATAAGATATTTTGCGTTACAGTATATATTGGTATTTCTTTTGCTTAACGCTGCGTGACCTATAGTAGTAGTCACATGATATAAATTATCCAATTAAAACATCGGAAAACATAATTTGTGGAACGTCTTGAATTTTGAAAGCGGAGTCGTTTTATCTTTGTGGCGACGCTGACACGGGTGAGTGCTAGTTTTTAATATTGAAATATTTTATTCATCTTGCAATATATTTCACTAATTTTTTCATTTTTAAATACTTAATTAATAATTGTTTCTGATTCGCTTAATCGCTTTCGGCTAAAGCAAGAATTTAGCATTTTTATATTACACTTTCAATTAGCTTACAGCTTCAATAATCTTAATTTTTGTAGCGACCGTTGGGTTAAGATACCGATTTATTGGTGGATAATTGCGTCTCTCATTAGTCAAATTCATGTAATTTGAAAGTGGTTTAGTCCAAATTTACAGATAACGTAATTAGATCATCTTTTATCGGTCACGCACATTATTTTACGTATTTCCATTCAAATTGAACAGTATTATTTGGGGAATTCTTGGAGTAAGTTCTATATATTCCTGTAAAGGGAGTAAATTGAATTTTCGGTAGAATTTATTCGAATTTATCCTCATAGTATTATTGCTGGTTTTAATATTGTTTATTTCCAGGCATATTTAATTAAATTTTCAGTGTATTTGTTATAGGCCAAGCGACAGGGGGTTTCTATTTGCAACAGGTCGAACAGAAATGAAATTTTGTGGGATGGTAGAGATAGGTCCCCTGATAGTATATCTAAGTTTTTGATCTCGGGGGGGGGGCGCTGGAGGGGTGGGGGATGAAAACTCTGCTGCGCGGCGCTTGGAGGACAATAGCACCGTTGGAGTAGGTGCTATAAAAAAAAAGTTGAAATAAAATATGTAGAAAACAAAATTACGCACAACTTTGATTTTATGTACTTTTTCGCTCCGACCAATATTTTAGCTCTACGGCGCGCCAAACTTGGAGGGTAGTTTGCAAATTTTAACAAAACCAGAGTTTAATCGCGGATTGAAACAAATATGGCTACCAAACAAATCTGGTATATTTTTTTTCTGTAAGAGTAAGGTTTTCTAAGTAAACTGATGCTTGATTCGTTAAATTTGACCTTATATTATAAAAGCTATGATTTTTTGAAATGCGCCCTTACATACTTGGATATGGGCATTTTTCATCTATCATGATCTACGGTCGATATTTTCTTAGTATTGCTAACCTACAATAACTTTTTTTATTTTAGTGCAAACATAATACAAAAAAATATAATTTTCAACTCGTTTCCACACCACCCTTGAGGTAGAGCTGATCGGCGCGTTTTTTTAATGTGGTATCCCCAAGAGGCCTATTCCACGGTCGATATCGGAGTTTTATGACATTAAATTGAGGCTCATCGTCCTCTGTTGGATCGGAAACGTTTTCGGCATCTTCTGCGATGTCTTCCTCCAGCAAAATGTGGTTACTAATGTTCTCGCAGGACGTCCCAGTACAGTATAAACACAAAACCGAACATTTCAATCCTGCTTTTCGGCAACAACAAGCAGGATCACAACCTTTCTGACATCTACAGAACATAGTCTTAAGCAGAACCTCTGGAGCTGGTTCCTTTAAGATGCGTATAGCGTCTAGTCCTGTTGCGGTTTTTCGCCATCCATGATCTTCTGGAGTTTTGTGGACTCCCCGCCAGTTTTGAACTTGACAAAAGGTTCGTAAGGAATGATGATAGCACGCATTGGATGTTGGTGGCAGTGACGCAAGATTAAAGAAGTTTTTGGAGATGGCCCGTACAAAGCTGGTATACCGCAGAGAATCTAACGTGAGATGTTTGCTGTCTGCACCATACTGCCGCAGCATAAACAGTTCGCCAGCGGCTGCTACTTTCGTGAGTTCTGCATTGGGGTCATCAAATACCTGAATCGTCTCGGTTATTGTAGGATTTTTTCCACTAAAGACATGTACAAATAAGAGACATTTCGCAATAGATTCATTATATTGGAAGCTCTGTGGCGAATAGAACACATCCTCCTTATTCCCTCTACCCGGCTTGCGAAAGTAAACATTGGGGATTTCTCTAGCTTTAGCAGTCAACAGCTCAAGTAAATCTACGTCTTCGCCAATAACGCAAACGGAGGAACAAGAGGAAGCAAGTTCTATAGCAGTCCGCACAATTAATGTATCTGCGTCTTCGATCGCCTGCTTAAAAATGTAATTCTCTGCTTTCAACTTTATCTGCAGCATTGCAATGAGGTGCATTTTGTTAAAGCTGTTCGATAAAAAAATTTCTTGCGAGACAGTTGGAATTATGGATTCATCAAAGATTACATTCGTGCTGCTTTGCAGCTTTGAACGGCGGTTTCTTTCAGCAAATTTCGTACCTGCTTCTGTCCCACTTTCGGGATATCCATCAAAAATAACACTAGTATTCGGCCCATAATGCCTTGTAATGTAATGAATGTAATTTGCACAAATAATTGCAAATGAATTTTGACAGTCCCACAGAACACAATGGAGCAAGAAGCCACCGTCAACAACATGCATGGTCGTGTCAACATTTATGACTGGTGTTACGGGCACATAAGCTTTGTACAGTGAAGATTTTACCCCTTTGCGCATACCTTAATTTTTAATTAAAGTTTGGTCATTATGGAGTTTTTATTTTTTATTTTATGATTAACTTTCACAATTTTAATTTTCAATTAAAGTTTGGTCATTATGCAGTTTTTATTTTATAAGTTTTTAACTGTAAATTATTTAGTAAATATAACAATAGACAATTTTCGAGCACTATTTTTCAAATATTAAAAAAATATCTCCCGTAGATCATGATAGATTAAAAATGCCCATATCAGAGTATGTAAGGGCGCACTTCAAAAAATCATATCCTTTATAATATAAGGTCAAATTTAACGAATCAAGCATCAGTTTACTTAGAAAACATTACTCTTACAGAAAAAAAATATACCACAATTGTTTGGTAGCCATATTTGTTTCAATCTGCGATTAAACTCTGATTTTGTTAAAATTTGCAAACTACCCCCCAAGTTTGGCGCGCCGTAGAGCAAAAAATTGGTCGGAGCGAAAAAGTGCATAAAACCAAAGTTGTGCGTAATTTTGTTTTCTACATATTTTATATCAACTTTTTTTTATAGCACCTAGTCCAACGGTGCTATTTTCCTCCAAGCGCCGCGAAGCAGAGTTTTCATCCCCCCACCCCTCGAGCGGCACCCCCCCGAGGTCGCAAACTTAGATGTACTATCAGGGGACCTATCTCTACCATCCCACAAAATTTCATTTCTGTTCGACCTTTTGCAAACAGAACCCCATATTTTGTACCCAGCGCTTGGCCTATTACATCAAGCATATAATTGTTAGCACTCGCCCTGTCTCGTCTCAACACTGATGTACCGACATTAATTTGCATTTATGAGAGGTTAATCTCACATGTGTAAATGTACCTGGTGTTTTTATCTTTTATCTAAATTTCTATCTGGATGTGAAATAGTGATTATTTTAGCTATATCTTTAATTAATTGAGGCGTAATTACGCTCAATTATCGTTTATGTGCCAAGGGCCAAATAAAAAAAGTAATTGATTTTACTTATTTGAAGTTATAAGACTCATTTATAGAGAGGTTGTACCTCTATTTTATCTATTTATCATTAAATTCAAGTTATCTTTTATTTTAGGTTTGCCGAGAGTCACTAATTGGAACGCAATTCCATAATTTTTTTTTGAATTTAAATTTCAGTCATTTCTTTTAAATTTCATATTATAAGTAAAGAAAAGGATATCTTGAGTAACAGTAGTTATTTATAATTTTTGCTCAAATTAAAATTGTAATTTAAGTTTCTGATTATACCTGCTTTAACCAGTAAATTTACAAATTGTTGATTGCTTCCTCATGTGTAACAGTCTCACTGAGGTCCACATATTTCCCTGAATATTCTTTAATCAGCGATATACGTTGGTCTAAGACTAGGTTATTATTTTTTTTGCATGTATCGAACGTTGGCTAAAAAAAACATCGTGCTTGGCAAGTAGCAGGTGTTCGTCCACGTCGCTGTAGCAGACCTGTAGAGGGAGCTGACACTAGGTTAACCTTTAAGTCCTGGATTAACCCATTAACATTAACTTGGGAACAGGCAGAAGCGGTTCCAGTAGAGGTCCCAATACGATCGCATAGTTACAGAATAGTTGGACAAGCTAAGTATTAGCCAATCAGAAGATAAATCAATTGTGAAGACCAGTGATATCGCCTCATTCATTAATTTTTTTTATCTCTTACATTAATTTTAATTCTCATTACTTGTCAATTTACTCATAAACTTTATTTCCAATACTTTCTTCAATTATATTTGTGATTTAATCATATTGATAATCTCCATTTCACATGATACCATTGTTGTAATTTAATTGTAAAATTAATATATTGTTGTTTGAATTCCTTTATTTAGTTTGTCGCAAGATTGAGGTCTATGAGACACGAATTATAAAGGCAAATTTCTGATATTCTTATCTTTATAGTAATTGATATTTAAGTATTCATATTCAGGTCGCATTGTCTCTAGGAACTCTGGCGCCAAAAAAAAAATTCAGTTAATAAAAGAGACAACCAACCCCCTAAGGAAAATAAAAACGAATCTCATACTTAATTAAATTAAATAAATTAACTGTCGCTACAAATTAGTGCCCAACTAAATTTTTCCTTACAAATTGGCGACTGAGCTAGTATATCATTACACTGCTTTGTTAACAAACATTTCTGTTTATAACAATAAAGCGATATTTGAGTTTGACTAATCCACAAACTTAGTTATATGTTGTAATTTGTAGCTATATACTTACACATTATATGGGCCACTCGAGGGGTCAGCAACTGCATCCTCATCAAACAGCATTTCTAAATATTCTGGATCATAGATCCTTGCTCGATAAACATCTTATTAAAATTCTAAAAAATAAAATAAAAATGTTTTAGCTTAGTTTTACAGTGAGTGATACCATTGTAATTTTACAAAGTGAATTTAATACTTACAAACTAGATAATCCAGGAAGTATATTCTCATAAGACCGCATTCCTACAGTTTGTGGATCACAGGCCCTTCATTGATCAATATCCGAGGTTCTAAATATGAAAAGTAATGTATTGTGAGCCACTTAAAAGCATTAGTCGTAAGTTTGAACTTGAACTTGACAAATGTAATATAAACATTCACTGTTAATTATAAACAACTTGAGCGGTCGACGGGAGCGATTTTAATCCTTAATGATGCAGCCATCAGCATTTTGTAACATATAAATACGCAGGCAAACGCTAAGTTCATAAGGCTTTCGGGTCTCTCAATTCCGCTCATTCTAGTTGCGGTACAGCACACAGGTGCGTACACTTCTAGTTGCTCTATCCCACAACCCCCATATCTGTGAAAACCTATGCACATGCATAGGGCGATCAGGTTCTTACCTAACCTGGATGGACGTATGCACAGGTATACGGCATCTATGGGCTACTAAAAGTAGACAGAGTCGAATTTACGAGTGAAGTATCAGAATTTCCAGTAAAGGGATAGATTTTGGGGAGGTTTAAAAAAGTAGTGAAAGTGAAACTTTATTAATAAAAGTGACGTCGCTTGCTAGAAAAACTTTGAACTAAGCCTCCCTCGAGAAGACATGCATTTAATATTATTGGATATAATGTAAACTCTTAATTCATTTATACACTTAAACACGCCTTTATTAGTATACAGTCTATGCGTTGTTGTGGCGTCACAGTTAAAAAATACAATTCGTGACAGTACTACCGTGAGTGGTCCCTGTGCTTTCGAAATTTTATTACCTGCTAAGTGTATAGTTGAATCTGAATTGAAAAAAATATATATATAAATACAACAGGTAATACATCAAAGTTATATGATTATTATACCTGGTATATTATCTAACCTTGTACAAAAATTTTACATACGCACATTTTATTAAGCAAATTGGTATGTATATTTTTTTATGATTATCTGTATGACAGAGGCTCATTAAAAATTAATCATAATTGAGGTTCAGCGTCTGGTCGAATTTGCTTCTGACCAGTATAGACCTGGCTCCCAGTGGAGTTCCGTATGCAAAATATGCAGACCGCATTCTGACTTCTGATATGTGCTGTACTAATCTTATACTTCGATATGAATGATGTTGCTAGTGAGTGTTGTGGTACGTTCTCTCTCCCCCTTCCCCTTCTCCATTGCTGTTAACATTGTTAGCATACTTCGAAAAAGTATTGATCATAATCATGGGACTATTAAAAACGAACGTTTAAGCCTGTATGTATACTTTTTTCGGTTATAAATATAACACACCACAATTCAGTTGGTACAATACGTTTAATTTTAATTAAAAAATAATAGAAAAAAAACTAGTTAATTTTAAAAACAGTGTTTTACTTTCTTACAAATTTTGAGCCAATGGAAATATTTCAATTTTAATTTATACTACTAGAAAGTGAAATTAGCGTTCACGGCACCAAGGGGTGATCTGGTCATCATTCAAAAATATTGTTTTGAGAAAAAAAAATTTTCAATCCGAAAATGACAATTTTTGTCCACTCAGGAAAAAAATTCATCCGTAGTGGCTTAATAAAAGCGGGACAAAATAGGCTTATCTGGACAATTTTCAAGCTGACGCGCATCTTGTGAGTGCGTGCGTGTCTTGTGAGTGTGTTAAATGTGTGAGTATGTGTGCGTGTGAAGGCGCGTGCCGTGGCGTTTGCGTGAGAGCGCGCATGGGGGTTTAAAGGAGATGAAAATGGGATAAGAGTTGTTTAATGAGAAATAAGGGCACATCAGCCCTTGAAAATACTTAATTTTTATATATATAGATCTTAATTATATATTTTCATATTAAATATAACTGTACCTCTTAATACTTAAAATATATTGTATGTGGACATGCATTTTACTGAAACAGTAGAATAAAAGCTTTACTATGTACGGTTAAATCAGTCTATAAATATGGCTAGAAATATCGTGACTTTCAAAGATAATTATGAAAAAAAAATAATTAAAATGAAATCACTCTAGTTGCCATCTGGCTCATCGGGGTCTTCTTCATTATGAGGCAATTCTGCATTAGAACACTATCCACTGCAGTAATGACATCATTCCCGGCACACCATTCCCGCGGACCGGCCGCAGTATTCACACGCATCTCCACATCCGGATTTGCACGCACCCCTAATTAGGTTCAGTAGACTCGGCGGAGCAGCGAGTAGGTCGGAGCAGTGTGGCACAAACCGCGCTGCGTAGTGCAGTTTTCTCCAGTCATACTTCGTTGCGTTGTCAACCAAGTCATCAGAGCAACAGCGAAGAACTACGGGGAAACGGTCAGAATAAAATAAACGCTGTGTCTAGACTCCCGGTACCGGTATCCGAATAAATCCCGGTAAAATGATGACGTATATATAATGATGTAAAAATCTACCGGTATTTATATCAAGCTATGCTAGCCTCCCGGTACCGATGTCCGCATAAATCCCGGTATGTATTGATGACGTAATATTCTGCCGGTGTTTCTATTAATCCCGTTAGATTTTATAAAATAATTAGCATTTACAGGCGTAGCCGACTATATCAAAATCGGGCTCTCCTATTGGTCGATCCGCATGACCCTCCGCTCGCTTCGCTCGCTACGGGGGCTCAAGAAAAGGAAACTAACCAGGTGCTAACCCAATCTAACCCAGGACATACCCAAAATCAAGAAAAAAAACTGTTTAGAAACATAATCTTAAAAAAAAATAAAAAAAGCAGTGGGGTTCGAACCCGTGCCGTCCAGGTGAGACCGAACTATCTAAACTTCTACACCACGAGAGCTCTTGCGACAAATTGATTGCATCACGAAGACATATTGTAATACGAGAACAAAATCTACCGGTATTATTGTAAATACCGGTAGACCATTCCGTCATCATACCGCCATTATATTTTACCGGGATTTATTCGGATACCGGTACCGGGAGGCTAGACACAGCGTAAAATAAACTGGACCCGCCTTCTGAAGCCTGCACTCGAATAGAGAGAGATAAGAGTGCTACAGGACCCCGGGGAGCATATAAGCACAATGCACCGCGCCTCGGTCAAGGAAATCATTTTCGCTACTTTGATTGGTCTAGACCGAGCGCAGGCACGATTTGCCACACTTGACTGAAACGCGGTGCAATATGTGATGGCACGACTAAAACGAGGTGCATATTGTGTCACTTTGCCACGCCCTAGTACATGGTACATGCTGTGCTTTTGTTTGGCTTTTTATTTCATATTGCTCAATTATGTCAATAGTTTTATCGTATCTTTTGCCAAGATGGCCGAATGTCGGTAATAATTAAGTTATTTTGCATGCCCCTCCGCTCGCTACGGGGGCTCAACAAACAGAACCTAACCAAGTGCTAACCAAAACTAACCCAAGACATACCCAAAATCAAGAAAAAAAACTTTTTACAAATATAACCTAAAAAACAATTAAAAACATAGCATGGCACTGACGGGGATCGAACCAGCAACCTTCGCATCACAAACATACTATCTAACCACTGACCTACCAGACGGTTGAAAGCGATCCAGTGTACCGCGAACACGTGGGTAATTCTGCCGATTTGATCTAACGTTGAATGGCAAATTGCACCGCGTTTCAGTCAAGTATGGCAAAACGTACCTGCGCTCGGTCTAGACCAATCAAAACAGCGAAAATTATTCCATTAACCGAGGCGCGGTGCATTGTGCTTAAATGCCCCCGGGGATGCAGATACCTTGACCAGTATAATAGCCCGACCTTTGCTATAGCTGCAACAGACACGGATATTCTTGCCATGCTTGTCCAGCGCAGAAAACCTACTCAGAAGTTGTGATTTTTCGATAAAGGGACCTGTGGAAGAGGCACAAAACATCGAATTGATACAGGAGCACCTTGACAATGTGAAGTCAGCCATTTTCTTTGCTCATGCGTTTTCCGGCTGTGATACAATGCCAGCAGTTTTTGGAAAAGTAAAGGCATCAACATTGAAAATTCTCCAGGGCAACGAAGTTGGAGTTTTTAATAAGCCCGGAGCAGATTTGGAGAGGATCGTCTCCTACGGTAAGAAATAGCTTCTTGCTTTATACAGAGGAGCGAAATATGCCACCCTAGATGACCTTCGCTAGTCGCTACACCCTCTACAACAAGTATAGCCGCCACGCAAAAGCTAGATGCTGACTTGCAGCTGAAAACTGCCCCCTGCAGCTGCTCGACAACATTCATTGCGCGTGCACCTGCAGGTAATGTGAAGAAAAATAAAAGGGTAAAGCATTCTGCATTAGTAAAATATTAATTAGGTTGATATTTTTTAAGTTCAAGAATGGCTTGGGACAGGAACAAAGCTGGACGCAACGAAGTACGGCTGGAGAAAACTGGACAACCCAGCGCGTCTTGTGCGCTTGCCCTGTCGAGTCTCTTGAGCTTAATTAGGTGTGCGTGGAAGTCCAGATGTAGAAATTTATGTGGATGACGGTCCGAGGGGATTGAACACAGTAGTGGAGAGTGTTCATGCAGAATTGCTTCATAATGAAGAAGAACTCTACGACCCAGATGGCGTTTAGAGTAATTTATTTTTTTTTATTTCATAATTATTAGTGAAATTGTCAAGTCATGGTATTTCTAGCCATACTATCAGTGTTTCCCGATTGGGAAAAATTATCATTTCCGGGTTGAAAAATGACTTTTTATTAAAAAAAATACGTTTGAACCATGATCAGATGACCTCTTGGAGCTGTGAACGCCAATTTCACATTCTAGTAGTTTACATTAAAATTGTAATATCTCCATTGGCTCTTGTAAATTTTCTAATGCGGGGATTTTTTGGGGACTTTGTTTCCGATGATAAGGTACTGTCTTAAGAATCCAAATCAGTCATCAGATCTTATGAATAATTTTTTCTGCGATACCACATTCCTCGGCAACCTAACTTTTCTAGTTTATGCCGGAGGTAAAATAGTGGGGGGCGAAACGGCAATCGCACCATACGCGCGCGCGGCAACATGCTTTTTTATACAAACAAAGGTCTCAGATACACAAATCACAAAACAGATTGCGGTCTGCAGATTTTGCAAACGAGGAACCCATTGGAGCCTGCACTAGTAATCTCAGTTATCTTAATGTCGCTCACATCAAAATGGTTTGACTTTGTGCATACTTGAGGACATGCTGATTTTCCAGACCCAAAAGCTGTGACCGCCTTTCCGGATTTACTGGAAACCTACAATATGAAATTATTTAATTCTCTTGGAACCTACCTATTCAGCATAGATATATTTAGTTATCTAACGAACTGCAATTTTAGTTTTTAATTAAACCTTGATTTAAATAGTATAAGATGAACTCAGAACCCATATAACATCACAAAAATTACAATCAAATCAAATCAAAATCAAATATTGCTTTATTGTTTTAACATAAAATGTTTTTAACAAAGCCATACCTAATAATAAAACATAGATAATTATAAGCCTAATAAAGCAAATAGAATAAAAAAAATATCTATAAGTAGAATTTCAAATGCAAAAAGGCATGTTTAAAGGTCAAAAGTCCAAAACAACAAAATCAGACAAACTTAAAAATACTTAACATACTTTAAAACATTTATTTTTAAAAAGACAGAAAATTTAAGAACAATGTAAAGATAAAATTTAAATAATGTCAATCACTTTATTATCTACAGCAATTTATTTTTAGTTTGTAGAGCAAGCAAACTACACTCCCGTCTACCTACAACAAATTTTCGACCTTAGGCCTTGCGCATTTGACAGCAACCCAGTGTGCTAATATTTCACTTCACGCATAGCCCTCCGCTCGCTCGGGGGGCGCAACCAAACAAAACTGCCCCACGGCAATGCCCAAAATCAAGAAAAAACAACTTTGACAAAATTGGTGAAGGTAGACGCGAATGCAAACTCATATCAACTATTACACCACTGATAAACAATAACACGTCATGGCCTCACTTACCTCCGAAATATCAAATTTTGGTTGGAATTTTCATTCTTTTTACAAACTATACACTGACGGACCATTGTTAATTATGTTTTATAGTTTTTACACAAAAAACACTCAAAATTCCTTAAAATCCCAATTAACACAAATAAACACAATCACAAAGGAGAATTGGCAACAAAGCTCAAAAAACTCGGAATGATATCGTAAATTCTACTACGTCAGTTGATCAGCTGGACAAAGTTGCCACGTATACTCCCTAACTAAATTAGGATTTGGCAAATATGTCTTAAAGATATTAAAATTCATAACAAAGGTAACTAAAAATGATCTTAAAATATCGTTTTATTATATACAAACATTAGTACCATCATTTCAGTTATATTTTGCTTTAAAACGGTTAAATATGCCGTATCAAAATCGCTTGGAAATTTAAACAGTTTCATCTCCCCCTTCCTAGATCTGTTGAGAAAACATATAATAGATTGGTCATGTTAATTCGCAACTAATACTGTCAATGTTACTTACCTATTTCGACATTTGATATGAATGCCGCCACAAACAAATCACATACTATTAATTCCACTACCTAAACATCCACTTATCACTACTTGAAACACTATTAATTTGTTGCTAAATGATAAATAAAATTTTCGCTAGACAAACAAAGGAGAAATACATAATACCTAATTTTAAAGGCTTTATTCATTTTCAATAATATCTTTAATTTCCAGGACGATTCAAGATCCAGCCAGCCAACGATTAACGTGGTACAAACCTCCATTGACAGTTTTGGTAATAAAGAAGGTCAGAGATGCGTCTGTGTACTCTCCTTTTGTCAGATTGGTTCAATGGCTTATCGAGGTAGGAAATGTTAACTTGTATATTTTCCTTAAGATGACAAAGTAGAAACGTGAATATGTTAAAATGAAGTTTCTGATTTGTTATTTTTTCATACCAAAATCTATGGCGCTATTTCGATTATTAAGTTTTCTTTTCTTTATACGAAGTACACTGAAAAATATTTATTAGATCCAAAAAAAAGGAGTTAATTCAAGCAAATATTTGTTTGATAATGGCCAAACAAATGTTTGTTTGAATAAAAATAATATTTATTTGATTTTATTTCAGAATTTTCTTTACTTCAAATAAATATTTATTCCGAACAAACAGTATGAGTTTATAATCTTGTTCACATCAAACAAAAATAACTTTAAAACAAATAAAATTATTTTGATTCAAATAAGAGAAAATATTTCGTACAAATACCCAAAACATTGGTTTAAATACCCCACCTATTAAAATTAAAATGCAAAGCTTTTGGAAAAAATATAACATATATATTTTCTAAAACATTTGTGTTTTGATTGAAATCTGAGGTATATTTGTTCCAAAAACTTCGTGTTTTAATTTAAATAGGTCGGTTATTTAAACCAATGTTTTGGATACTTATGATTTTTATTTGGTCAAGCCTTATTTTTATTAGGAATAATATTTTGATTAATTTGATTCAAATGAGTAAATTGTTTGATTTTCAAAATCTTGCATTAGTAATAAATAATTGTTTATATATTTTAAATAATTGCATTTAGTTAACTGTTCAATGTTTACTGTTTGTGTTGGTGCTGATTAAAATAAAAAATAAATTTTGGCTGTTGTAAATATGTGTTGATCTTTCTAAAAGGACTATTTATAGACATTCAGTTAGATGAGTGATTAGAAGTCGATTTGATTAGCAAATAACAAATATGTAGCTTAAAAAAATAAAAAATAAAAAACACTGTTATTATTCTTAAGACGTATTTAGCTTTCACGTTTTAGCTGAAATAAACTATATGTCTTAGTTTTCTTTTAATTAGTAAAGAATCCAAAATCCGAACTATATCTAACCCACCGATTTGTAAAAGGCATGTCAGAACACTTAACTTTTCGGCTAAACATCGTTTAATATTCGTAATGCGGTTTGACCGAATGAACTAATTTTAATTATTTTTCTTTCAGGAGAAACGAATGGTTGTGTTCGTGGAAGCGGCTGTTATGGACGACCCTCATCTCGACCAATTCCCCACATTTCCTACTCTTAAGGATCGGCTCATGACATTTAGGTTAGGAAAAGATGATCTTACTGATAAAATTGATTTCATTGTATGCCTTGGAGGCGACGGTAAGTAAACAATTTTAAACCAAAGGTAAACTAAACATTCCAAGCTAATTTTGATGTTATTTTTACGTTACATAAGTTTGGAATGGATTGAGATATTTAAATGTTTTTTTTTCCGTAGAGTTAGAGGCGTAGTCAGTTTTTGGTCTCAAAAAATTTGTTTTTGAGAAATAAACTAAATTTATGATCCTTTAAATGATCAAACAAAATGTGGGCCTTTCAAAAATATATGTTTGTTTATACTTACTAAAAAAAATGTTTTTAATAATGCATAAAACCCACCAAAATCTCGAAAGGGAAATATGGGAAGATGGTGGGGGTCACCTTACATTCATCTTTGTGATGGTTTATAGCTCAGAGTTGTGGATAAACGGTATTCTAATAACCCAATGAAAGATTTTCCGACAATTCTAAAATAACTTTCTCAAGGATTTCGAGGTACATGCTGATTTCTGCATTACAGTGCCTCGTGTTATGACGTTTAAAATTTCCACCCTTGAAAAATAAGCATTGAACTATATAGTAACGCAACTGGAACGGCATCGTGCAGCCAACCCAAGTAACAATTTAAATGCTAGTCAAATTTATATCAGCTTTAAAATGGTTTTAAAATGATCGGTAGAAATACTGGGGTTTTAACACCTTCAAACATGCTAACATATCTTAAAGTTCATTTATTCTTAACAATAAGTTTTAAAGCAGCCTTGGCAGCAATAATATTAAGTGTCCATGGACTTGAGACCGGTTACTCTTGTGTCTGACAAGGCTTTTGTGTTATCATTCTTATACCTTGTTGATCTTCTGGAGGGTTTAAAGTATGTTTAGTTTTAAAATAATCTGCCTAAAGATTATAGCTTTAAGTTGGATTTAAAACATATTCCTGAAACTCTTCATAAAACTTGCAGTTTTATATAAGATAGCAATAAAGCTCAAGTCTTAGATTGGCTACTTAAAATACTGTATTAGGATTACTGGGAAAATACATTGCTTCATTAACGTCATATAATCTTTACAAAATCCTATTGGACTTTTCTGTTGCTTTATTAAACCATTACTTTAACTCCTACCGCGTAGAGCTCTTTTAAAGCGACCATCTTGTCATTCTGACTATCTGTCGTGATTCAGTAGCGGTGTTCAATATAATTTCCTTAAAAATGGAAAATATTTCACATAAATACTTACAAGTTACCAGAAATGGTAATTTAAAAAAAAAGTAAGGTTGCAATCTTTAAAGATAATAAATGAAAATGTAAATCAACATAAAACTGGACAAATTTTGAGGTTAAGGTGATCTAATTGGGTGCGGAAATTTGATTGCAGCGCTAGAAGACTTATGCGACACCGTGATAAGGCCAAGTAGTTTTATGAGCAGGCCGAGCAACCTTGGTCAAGTCTAAGAAGCTTTACTCTAAGGAACAGTTACGAGTAAACAGATTAATTACAGTAAATAAAAGGTTATGACAAAACTAATAGGACTTAGGCCTTCTTTCTAAGAAACCTTGAGGTTTTAAATGATAAGAAGCCATACTTTTTACAAACAGCACAAGCCTCCATATTGGAAATATTTTAGGGAGGTAATATTATTCAACAATTAAAAATACGAGGATTTTAACAGTAATACAATATAAGATTACAAGCAAACATTTTTAAGTTTATTTATAATAATTAAACCTTGTTTAGAATTAGTCAATAATAATTTAATTATTTGAAAAAGCAGTAAATTTAAGGCGCTTTAATTTTTAGAAGGTATCTTTCCATATTTCAATTTACCCGATTTTGGTATTGCATTTCCTCCATGTTTATTCTTAGGAGTTCGAATGCATCACCGACTAGACGACATCACATGACGGACATTTTGTTTGATGTAACTGGTTTACAGGTTATGATAATTTTATCTAAAGATATTATAAATCTCAGAGTTCTTAAACTCATCCTAATCTTAGATCACTATAAATCCTATGGTTTTAAATGACACGTACTAAAAGTTTTATGATTGCCTTGAAGGCAATGATAAGAGAATTGATTTCAATGCAAGTTGCTTTTAAACAAGCTTTAAGATTAGGTCTTGAGACCGTCATGGGAGTGGGCCCTTTGGCTGTAAGAGAGCCTTTATCTTGCCTTCAAGAGGTTGTCTAGGGCAGAAGGTTTTAAGTGAGTCTTATTCATTTGGCTGTAACAACGTCTTGAAAACCATATTAAAGCTTCTTTTGTTACTTGGGAAATTGGGTGACCGCCATGATGAAACACAGGTAAAAGAATATACTGGGGCCAGGGCTTTAAAGAGCGGAAGACAAATATTTATCAATACTTTTTTAAGAAAAAAAAATCTATTAAAGGTTATGTAATATTTTCAAATAATCAATGAAATTCGTGATTTACTTCAGACTTATAGCAGTTTTTATAATAAAGCACTTTAAAAATTTGGCCGTATCATGAAATAGTATTTTTCCTAACTAGCGTGAAAAGTGATACTTTTCCGCACGCAATTGAAGGGAAAGGAAAATACATTTACTAGGACAGTGAGTTTTATGCTTGCAAGGGTATATCAAAGACTGAAAACTTTAAATCATGAAAATATCTCATAAAATACAAGTCATGCAGTGAAAATACATCTATGAATTTGACAAATTTGCACTTGTTACGTTTTTCCCGTGGGTTCTGATAAAATTACAACTTTAATATATGCCCTCTTTATTCCTTATCACTCTATATTAAACGCACTAAACTACTCTTATAACAACTAATATTTTTTTACAATTCATCACTCAACTATCTAACTAACTCAACACGCTTAGGGTCTGCTAGTTATATACAATCTCAAATCTATCACGAATACGTATGTATTTTCTGCAAATTGAATGCTAATACTGCTCAAATCGACTCATAGTAAGATTATTTAATTGAGTAGAATTAGTCTGATTTTCCTGAATTGTAAATCGTGTGTTTATTTTAACCTCAAAATGTCTAGCACATGTTTCAAGTGCAAAACAAGTTGTGTCTTTAAGGAACCAAAAAACTCTCAAGATATATTTGGATTCCCATGCGACTATTGCAAAAATTTTATGTGCAAAAAATGCTCTGAAGTTACTTCAACCGAAATTAGAACCCTGACATTATCTAATCGGGTAATGCCATATATTATATGTGTAAGGAATGGACACCTAAGCTTAAAGAAATCTTTGGCCTTTCTACTCGTGTTTCTGCTTTGGAAAATGAGGTTGCTGAAGTGAAAACCAAAATCCATGTAGTACTTGAACTTGTTAATGAGTTTAGGAAACTCAGGGATAACCTGAAGGAGATGAGGCTTAATTTTGATTTGGCACTTGATCATATCAAAACAGACCTTAATTTGCTCAAGGATGGTACAGGAAATCAAACAACTCAACCTGGAATTTCTCATCAGTTAACCCCTAGTAATGATGTACTAAATGAAATGACGGAACGACAAAAAAGATCATGCAATTTCATGATTTTTAATTTTCCTGAAAAAGGAGAACAAGAAGACCAAAGGACTGTCACATCTCTCATTTCAAATTTAGTAAGCTCTGAGATCCAGGTAAAAGGTGTCACTCGTATAGGTAAGAGAAATAAAAATAGTTTTAGATCAGTTAGGGCCACTTTACACAATGCGGAATATGTTCGAAAGGTTTTGAGAAGCAGAAGAAATCTTGATCGGTCTCAGAAGGTCTTTATAGACAATGATTTAACCACTCAGCAGCGCAAAAACTGAAACAATTTAAAAACCAAATCTTGTTATTAAATATGTTAATGGTGTACCCAAGACTGTGCCAAAAAACTAGCGGGATTTATTAACGACTTTCTAGTTTATTTTCAAAATGTTAGGGGCCTTAGAACCAAATTGGACCCTCTTTTGATAAATGTTTCTTACTCCCAATATGGTATAATTGTTTTGAATGAGACCTGGTTAACCACCAACTTCTCTGATAACGAGTTGCATTTATATGATTACAATGTGTATAGAAAAGACAGATCTGTTGAGACTAGTGTTTACTCCAGGGGTGGTGGCGTACTTATAGGTGTCCATAAAAGTATCAGGAGTTCATTGCTTAAGTCCAACCCTCATGTGGAACACCTGTTTGTCTTGCATAAGCAATATATAAACACAAAATTGTACTCTGATTATGTTAATTTTTGTAACATTACAGGCCCTTCAGTATTCTTAGTACAATTCCGAAATTGTTTGAGAAGTTTGTTTGTGTTGTCCTTTTCTTCGTCCTTTTCTTCGTGGTCAATTATTGGATGAACAATTTGGTTTCATTGCGGGACGTTCTACAGAACTGAACATTCTGTCCTTTTCTCATTTTCTGTCTGAGTCCTTGGAGGGGGGATATCAAGTGCATTCTTTGTATACCGACTTCTACAAGGCCTTCGACAGGATTGATCACAGGCTTTTGATCTATAAGTTGGAAAAATCGCGAATTGTGGGTCCCCTTTTAAGGTGGCTTGAAGCTTACCTGGTGGGTCGAACGCAGCTTGTTAGAGTTCTAGGGAGATTCAGGTGTTGTCTGGTGTCCCGCAGGGTTCCCATTTAGGACCTTTGTTGTTTAACCTCTATATTAATGACGTATCAACATGCTTTCACTATAGTTCTTTTCTTCTATTTGTAGATGATTTAAAATTCTTCCTCAAAGTCTCATCTATAGAGAACTGTCTCAAACTCCAATCAGATTTGGCTAGGCTCATTGTTTGGTGTACTAGAAATGGCTAAACGCTGGAAAGTGTTACTCAATGTCCTGTAAAAGAAATAGGGATCCCTTAAATCACTCCTATTTTGTTGGTAATAACATGCTGAAGTCTGTGTCTCATATTAAAGATTTAGGAGTGACACTGGATGGCCCTTTAAGCTTCATTCCACACATTTTAGGGGCGGTCACCATATCTCTTCAGATGCTTGGATTTATTAAGAGGTGCTCAAGGGACTTTCAGAATATTTCATCCATTCGTTTGCTTTATTGTGCACTTGTGCGTCCTCATCTAGAATTCAGTTCCTGTGTCTGGTCTCCATAGTATAATGACCATATTCATAAAATTGAAAGTGTACAACATAAATTTTTAAGATATACTGCCTTCAAGCAAAATGGAGTACCTATAAATTATCAAGATGAGTGTGACTATCAGCAAATGGAAGTCTCGTTGAATTTAAGAAGTCCTGAGACTCGTCGTAGACATAAGGATCTGAGAGTATTTCACAGCTTCTGTCCAACACTTCTTAATAAAATAGGGCTTTATGTTCCACCTAGGTCAACTAGGCAGGTTAGTTCATTTCACAGCCAAACACATCGCACAAATTATGGGCATAATTCCTTTCTAGCAAGGACTGTCAGGCTGGCTAATCAGTATTCTCATACGGTTGACTGCTTTGAGGGGCGCACAAGGTTAATTAAGAAATTAAATATTATTAATTGATATACTCTATTTCGAAATGGTGCGGAGTAATAAAACCTACTTATAAATGCTAAACGCTAACAGAGTGGTCAAATAAATTTTTGTGATTTCTAAATATTTAGCCACAGCGGTTATAGCCTGCTGTATTATATTTTAACCATTCCACCCTGTTTCGTATGGCAATCCCGCTGCAAACAATAGGCTTTCTTAGCAAAGGGGCCATTTTCTACCTGCAGTAGCGTACGTTTGGGTATTTAATTTAAAATACTTGTTTTACCTAAGTACTTTTATTTATTCACTTATTTATGTATATTCAAAAACAGTTAGTATTACTGTAACATTTTATCACATATAATATTTATATAATAAGGTATAAGAATTGCGATTTTGTGTAAACAGTTATGTAGAGAACTATGGTATATCATTTTCGTCGTCAGAAAAATCCGTCGAATTTTCGTCATGTTCCAAGGATATAATTAAAGGCTCTACAATTAGGTCAATTAAATGGTCTAGTTTCCACATTTTTTCTTCTTCTTTTATAACATGCTCAATACACTTACGTCATTTTTCAGAATCGACATTTTTTAAAGATTCCTCAAAGCTAATTTTAACATCTTTCATTTTAAACGTCGTGTTTCTCCTTGCTACATAACTTTTTACTTGGGCCCAAACAAGTTCAATGGGTTTTAATTCGCAATGATACGGAGGCAGACGAAGAATAGTAATATTTCGTTTCTGTGCAATTTTGTCAACTACATACTCGGTGAAACGAGCTTTATTTGAGGACACTATGGACAACAGTTCCTTTTTCACCATACTTTCATCAAATGGTATGTTATTCTGTCTAAACCACTGAATAATATCCGCTTTTCTCCATGAATTAGTTGGTATTCTGTCAACTTTTCTGGAATGATAACACGCATTGTCCATCACTATCACAGAATTAGATGGAATGAGATCTAACATTTGTTCAAAATATTCTTCGAACACATCGCCATTCATGTCTTCATGGTAATCGCCAGAATGATTTGACTCAAACATTAACAAACCGCCCTCAACAAAACCATCAACACTTCCAAGGTGTGTAATAATCAGTCGCTTTCCTTTCCCAGATGGTGGTTTTAGTCAGGTGGACCAGCCTTCTAAGAAGGTTTGACGAAAACTTGAAATATTTTTGTCTTGCCAAATTTTCCCAACCGTATATCCTTCATTAAGCCATGTTTCGTCCAGATAATAAATCTTTCTATTCTCACTTCGAAACTGCTTTATCTGTCTTAAGTAATGTCTCCTCCAGCAAATAATTTCATCTTTTTCGATTAGGAGCGATTTTCTGCTTTGTTTTTCCCAGCTGAAATTCATTTGTTTTAAAGTTGTCCACAATTTCTTCCTGCTTATCGTTGGAGACATATTTTGGTCTTGCTTCAAGGCTCCTAAAATTTTGTCGATGGTTGGTATTTCCTTATTAGAATAAGAGGAATGTACTGTTCTTCTAATTATAAGTTTGTAGTCTTTATCGATAGGCACTGTCTTTCTTCCTGAAGATGGTATAGGTGGCTTTACAGCTCCACTTTTTCGTTCACACCTTAATTTATATATCGACGTTTTTGAAACACCCGTCATTTGCGAACACATTTCCACCACAGCATCAACGCTATACAGAGGAATTTGATGTTTGAGGGCGTCATATACATTAAGAATAATATTCTTTTCGTTAACAGAAAATGTACATTTGCTCGCTCGTTTCACTGGAGAGAAAACTGAATTAGCCATTTTAATTGAAACTATGAAATGAAACAAACACACTGTGTCTTCTTCGGAAGAACAAATATAACTGAAAAATTACAATTATTTAAACTTTAGGGTATGCATACAAAAAATCGTCAAATTTGAACGTTTACAATAGTAATCAAAAAACCTAAGTGTGATAAATATAATGCTGGGAAAGTCCGAGTATTAGGACAGGTAAACGTTTAAAATATGTACGTATATGTACGTAATTATGTACGCCTATGTATCAGCCATCAGAAAATGATTTATTACTTCGCATCATTTCGAAATAGAGTATAGTGCTGTCTAAATTTAAATCTGTAAGGTATAATGGAGTGTGATGGTAATTGTTCCTTTGTGTAAACTATAAGTATTGTTTTTTTTCTGAATTTGTGGTATTGAAAGTTATAATGTTGTTAATATTGTATTTTATATGTAGATATATTTTATGCTTGATTATATTATGTAGATTAGGTTAGTTTAATATTATCCAATTATTATTACTACTTTTTTGTAATATCGGGCCAAGCCCGTTGATACATAAAATAAATACTCGGGAAAAAGCGAGGCCACTCTATATGATTCTCGACCAGGGCATCGAGATAATTTCAGCGTTCCTGAATCTTCGCGGCCGTCGCGAAGCGGCGTTGACTCATACATAGACGCGGCAAGGCAAGTTCTATAGAGTAGCGCAAAAACATTCGGATGGTTGCTAGCTGTAACACACTTATAGATTTAAAACTAAGGAAGACCTAATCTGGAAAACTTCTGATTTGGAGATTCGTTGATAAATTATGCCATCATTGTATTCTCCGATCCCGGATCGTTTTCATTCAACGCATCAAGTATATGCATTTTATAGATATGACAATTCGGCAGTCAAATTGCAGTTTGGGCATATAGTTTTCCGATTAAAACTTGGATGAGCAACGATATGTCCTTACATTTCCAATTTGTGCTGCTTAACTACCTAAAACTGCTATTGTTGTGTTTAAAATTAGATTTCAACTTTTACAAATGATCCATAACAGAACATTTTGTCTGAATATTTATATTGAAGGAAAGTGCTAATAGTAGACTAATACGATTTTTATCATACTTTTCCAAGTGTTTCTCATTGAAATTTAAATAATAATAATTATTTTGATAATGATTACATTCTAATGCTATAATATTTCATTTTAGGAACTTTGCTGTATGCAAGCCAGCTATTTCAACAGTCTGTACCTCCCGTTATGGCTTTTTATTTAGGCTCTCTAGGATTTCTTACTCCATTCAAATTTGACAATTTCCAAGAACAAGTTAATAATGTTCTTGAAGGTAAGAGAAAGGAATCTAATGAATTAAAATTTATTATACTGATGCAGCTAAATTTATTATCATATAGGAGCATAGGAAGTAACCGATCGAAACACTTTCTAAATGTTAATAGACCCAACCCAAAGGGATCCAACCCAACGGTGTTAATACAAGGAACCGTGTAGTGGAGTAAAATCACAGTGCAATTATAGCTTTGAGTGATTGGGAGGTATAACCAAATGAAACCTATACCATCTTGTAGAGGACATTGGGGGGCAAAGGAAATGGGAATGTACAACTTTTTTTTAATAGGACCAAACTTTGAAAACTGCCCTTAAACGTGACTCAGCTCGAATTAGAAAAACTACATTTTTCTTCACATTAACCGTTGTATTAGTTCAAGTATACAATCTAAAATTCTGATTTTTGGCAGACTTATACTTGAAATGTGAGCGCTTCTAATGACAATTCAGAAATTTCAAAAATGTTTAAAGTTTTTGAAAAAGAATGTTAGAAATATAGAATTATCAAAATCGTCCACTGCGGCGAGCTATGTAAATTATTGAAAATTTCTATCCATACATAGCGAGTCAAATGTAGCTAGAACATTGGCAAAGTTAAAAAAATTAGGTCGCTAACTTAAACGGTTAAAGAACTATAAATTTTTTCCGAGAGCTTTGGAATGCGCTCTGATGCCGAAGGCGGTTATCGGCTACCAGTCTGGAAGTCATCTGCGTTGGCGTTACATCGAGAAATAATAATAAAAAAACTAAAAATATAGAGTAAGTAATTAAATCGTTTTGTATGAAATTTACTTTAAAGACAGCTTAAACAGCTTTTTAGACAGGTTTTGGCTGAGGGGCTGTTTTTTACCTGAGGGGCTGTTTTCTTTACCTGAAAGTCTGTTTTCTTTACCTGAGGAGCTGTATTGAGGGGCTGTTTTTAAATGAGGGGTTGTTTCTAGGCCTTTCATTCAAAAATCAAGCCCTCGAAGAGCGCCCTGTATAGAAGAGTATAAATAAAGACGTAATACAAACATTTTAATTTTAATCGCCCTAAGAGTAGGATGTTGGTATTTCCCCGTAAGAAGCGTTTCAAACTCTTTGTGACCAATGATGTATCGACAACATGAAATGCTGAAAAGAACGAAGATAATACTACCTCTAGCAACGAGGAGCTGACTAATCACCACTTATGTTATACAGAAAGTTGTAGAAAATGTTCTGAATGTTACAAAACACATGGTAGGCAAAAGGCACAAAATATTACTCCCAAAGTTAAGATGTTCTGCGAGGAGTGTAGGAAAGCCTTTTGCAGAAGCTGTTTCGCTAAAGTTCATACTGCTTAGGAATATTTTGTAATCTAAAGTATTTATAAATTTTAGCAAAATTCTATGCGAGTTCGCTGCGATTTGAATGAAATGAAACCTTGCACTGTATACTCAAATATAAATAATATTTGCGTTTCTTTTATATAATCACCGGGCTAAAATTATGTGAATATTAGTTTCCCATATATTCTAGAATTTTGATATATTATGACTATTTCCCTATTACTATAAAGATGTAAATGGCATAGTTGGCTGTCTTACAAATTTGAAAGAGAGTGTTTAGATACCATTGTTCAACGAACATATCACTTCGTTTAAGTTTCTTTATTTCTCTCAGGGCCTTAAACAGCGACTTATCACCTTTAGCAGATGAGTGTAATAGAGCGCGGCTAATGATGCACCTACTATAACCACTATAACTGCCAAGCTCTCTTTTGACTATCAGTTACTTGCATTTTGAAGTTGTATATCAAAGATAAATTTTCAAAATAGTAATGATGTATGGCCTGATGTATGTTTACCAAATATACGAAAAAAATCAGGCACTCTTTGCAGATTTAATATATGTCGGCGATATTATTCAATAATATTTTAACACTTTTTAATGTAAGAATGATTTATGTTGATTTGTTATACTTAAAAATAATACTAACCTATACCATTATTATTACCTTAATATAGATTTATCGAAATTAGCTCGAAGCCAGGTAACCAAAAAAAATAAGAATAATTAATAGTAAATTTTTGTATGTGATCTATGTCTCAATCACTTTTCTTTTGTGGCAAAATACGCTACTCACATAGAACGTTGTTCTCCATTTGAATCCCATAAAAATTACAGTTCCTAATATTTCAAGTAAAATTTTGAAATTTTCTTTATTTTATTAAAAAATTTTTAGCATTTCCGTAGCGTAGAACAGAAGAAGTTGGCAGGTATGTACATTACAAGCTAAATGTAATTACGTTATTAATTTTTTTGTAAAACTAGGTATAGCCAACATATTAATTTATACATACATTTCCTTCCTAATTAGTTTATTCACGACTCTGTCTAAATAAAAATCAATGGCTTTAGTTGTTTGAGAATTAATAAAAATAAATCGCGGTACATCTTCTTCAGGCCCCCATTATATAAAAGTTTTACACCATTTTCGGGCCTTAGCCAAGAATTTCCAGATTTATTTGCAAACCATAAATTCGCCCTCTAATATTTGCGTAATTTTACCTTCAATACTTAGGATATTACCTCATAATGTGTCACGTACTATTTGTGAGGCAAAAATATAAATACCTAATACCTAATGCTTTATAAATTTAGTTTTAGAAACTTGCCTTCTCGGGTGTACTACAGCTTAAACTTTTCTCATTCAATAGGCACCTTACAAGATACGTAGGGCTATTTAATAATAGAGTGATGTTTTGGTGCCTATTAGAATATAACCCCATTTATTATTTTTATATTATTTAGATATATTTTTATAAATTACGCCTACATTCTCTTATTTCTTGTCTCTGCAGGTGTTTTTTCTTCATAAATTCATGCTCAAATATTTGCTTACTAGTTCCATATCAAAATTCTCCCCGTAAAAGCAAAGGGGATTATTTATGTGTATGTAGGATCTGTTAGAGGAAGATCATTAATATAAATAAGGAACAATAAGGGGCCCAAGATTGATCCCTGTGGAACACCCATATCCATCACTCTCTCCACAGATAAAGCACCTCCCGCTCGAACAGCTTGAGTCCTGCCCTCCAAATAAGATTTTAATAATTGTATACTATTACTTTGGAAATTGTAAAATTGAAGTTTTTGTAGGAGAATGCTGTGCGTCACGCAATCAAAGGCTTTACTAAGATCACAAAAGGTTGTTGCGTGATACTCCTGATTCTCAAATGATTCCATTATGCCCGAAACTAAATCGAGTATACCAAGCACAGTGCTCCTACCCTGCCTAAAACCAAACTGACTTGCTGAGAAAAGATTGTTTGTCTCAAAAAAGTCAGCTATCCTAAGTGCCATGCACTTCTCCAATATTTTTGAGATAATCGGAAGTAGGGAAATAGGTCGATGGTTTGATGGTAATGCACTGTCCCCTGCCTTAAAAATCGGTGTAACAATAGATTTTTTCAATTTACTTGGAAAAATATTAGCCCGAAAACAAAGATTTATTAGTTTAGTTAACGGAATATAGATAATATTTTTAATAGTTTTAATAATTTTAACATTAAACCCATAGATGTCAGTACTATTTTTATTAACAAGGCTATTTATAATATCCCTAACCTCTATAAAGGTTAAATCACTAAAAGCAAAACTCTCACATTGGAAACCACCCCTCTAAATTTTGAAATGGACTTGTATTGGTATCTTCGATGTTACTGATTAAGTTGTTTGCAATGTTTGCAAAGCAATCATTAAACTCATCCGGCATTATTTTGTTGGTTAAAGCTTTAGTATCAGATGTGGGTCTTGCACGAAATTTATTTATGACTTGCCACATGCTCTGACAGAATTTTTAGACGTATTTATTAGTTTATCATTAGCACTAACCTTGGCCTCCTTAATAGTTTTCTTGTAAGTGTATCTGAAATTATTTAGCTCAAGCCGAGCAAGTTCAGACCCATTTTGTTGACAATGGTCACTTAAGAACCTCAGAGTCTCCCGCATATCTCTCAAAGTGTCATTAAACCAACTGATGTTATTGGACTGATCAGAGCGAACTAAGTAGGTTCTCTCAGGAAAAGAACATATTCCGAAAAATATCAAACTTTTGACCAACTGTAACATCATTCTGATCTACAAAACGCCATGAAAAATCATTAACCATATTATAAAAGGTGTACAAACCCCTCTCTGTTATCGGTCTACATACTTTTTTTTCTCCTGTCACTTTAACCTCATTACATGTAATTGTGAGCTCCACGAACTGACTATTGTGATCTGATAGAAAAGAATCTAAGGTGGTAACTGAAAAAGAAACTGGGAAGAAATTGATAAAAACATTATCCAGACAAGCATCCCGCCTTGTGTTCTCAACAACCATCTGTCGAAAGCCATTGCTTAACAAAGTATCACAAAGCAAAATGCATTCTGTCTCATTGGTGCCAAAGTGGACGTTAAAATCACCAAGAAGAATGATTCTCTTATTGATACCGATCCCGGAGATCACCTCCTCAACAACCCCTAAAAATTCTTGAAAATCGCCAGCTGGCGGTCTGTATAATGTAACTAAATATATATTAAAATCATTTACAAAAACAGCACTAATCTCTATTGACTTTTCGACAGTCAAAGAAGTAACTGAATCAAGACGTTTTGTTCGCATTGTAGGCACGCTAAGAGTAGCTGAGCCTCCCCCTTTATTTATAGTCCTCGCAAAGCAACTCTGCATGGTGAATCCTTCAAGGTGAAAGAAAGCCACTTCCTCGCCTGTGAGCCAGTGTTCGGTCAAGCACAGCACGTCAATATCCAAGTCCGCCAGAAAGGCCTCAAGCCCACTTGTTTTTTTTCTATCAGACCTTATGTTCAGATGAAGTAAATTCAGGGTTCGGCTGCTGCTCCCTGTTTCTGTCTGGGCACCGCATTCAGTCGGCGTTGAATATTGAGAAAATGGTTGATGACAAAGGGAATTGGCCACAAAGTTGGTGCTAATATTTCTCCTCTATTTTGATGAGGGACCATCAACTTAAATGAGCTTATGTATTTCTCCTTCTTGGTTTTCATTTTCTCACAGCTTACCCCTTTGTCAAGGTTTTTGCTTTTCAAAAACGACAATACGTCACTGGTCGTTGCTTCTGCTGTCAGCCCCGACAAAAACAGCCAAGCCACTTTACCCGTAGTTTGTATAATTTGGGTGTCCTCATTACTGGTTCCTTGAATTGGTTCAGGTCTATCGTTTCTTTTATTCCCATTGACATGTCTTCTTCGACGATTATTTACTTTTTGCCAGACGCCATCTTTTTCATTATCCAATAATACGTCAGCTTGATTTGATAGCTTTAAGTCACTTGAACTACTTTTGGTTGATTTTGCATTTTGTTGTTAATTTGTCATTGGTGCTTTTGGGTCTTTGCTACCAGGGTCGGTGCTTTTCGTACCTAGTGCCAGAGTATCTACTGATTTCCAACTAGTTTTGGGACTATCGATGTGATGCCCATCTCTATTTTGATCTTGAGAATTTAGTATTTCGATTTGCTGGACTGATTTTTTACTTCTGTTACTAATTTCAAGGGATTCTGTAGGTTCTTTGGTCGAGTTTCCTTCTCCTTCACCCAACAATTTTAACGTTCTTCTATGGGTCACGTGATGTTTACATTCACACTTTTCCACCGTCTCCATCAGACTTTCCACCTTTTCACGAAGTAATTGAGCATTTTCTTCCAAGATTTTGTTCTTACTTTGCAGTTCAATCACCAATATTTTCAAGGTACTTACTTCATTGTCTTCAGATGAAGTAGATTTTTTCTGGTTATATTTATTGGCCACATGGCTGCATTTCTTTGTGATACAGCTTGTTCCAAGCACGAGGGATGGAAATAATAACAACACTTACTGCACTTCACATAATTAACAACTACTTTTGCAGAATAATTGCATTTATATTGCCTTTTTTCAACTTTTTTGTCTGCCGCATTTACATCGACATGTTCACTTTATTGTTTATTAGTGTTCTCCTTAGATTATTCTTATTAAACTTAATTGTTTTACAGCCAAATTTTTTATTTTTTTTATTTTTTTTTATTTTTTTTTTTGAAACTAAAGTTTCAAAAAAATTAAATAAATTTGGCTGTAAAACAATTCAGGTTAATAAGAATAATCTAGGGAGAAGACTAATAAACAATAAAGACAAAATTGTCAAACAATCTAAATCTGGTGTTTGCAAAATAAATTGTGTGAATTGTGAAGCTGTATACGTAGGACAAACTGATCGAAACTTAAATATTAGGATAAAAGAACACAAAAAATCGATTTTACATAATATTAAAAACTCTGGCTTAGCAAAACATTGTATAGAAAATAACCATTTTATAGATACGAATAATGTCAAACTTTTACACACCGAAACAAAAAGCAAAAGAGTACCTAGAAATTCAAAAGTCACAAAAACAGACGTTTTAAATACGAACGACCAACTGACCTGCTCTTTAAACACCTGCATAATTGATAGTGCAATGAAAACAAAATACCGCCAAGCGGTTTGGTAGGGTATAACCATTTTAGATTTTAGTATTCAAGTATTCTTGATAAAGGCCTCATCAAGCCGAAACGTATGTAGGGAAAAATATCTCATTAAATTATTTTGAAACATCTAAAAGCAGTGTACTAATTATCCCTAGTATTATCACCACAGAGAGTGTGATGTGTATATTCAACCTTTAACACAATCGTCTTTTATTAGTTCATACTATTTTGAGACTTTAAATTCAAATTCATCTAGATGTAATTACATGATTAGCGCTCACTGGCCATTAAATTAGTTTAAAATAAAAGGTATACCGTCAGGTATAGACGTAGAGTTTTTTTGGTTGTGAAATAGTAGATTTGTAGTAGATTATTAATTGCTAGTTATATATCGTTGTGTTTGTTGAGAAATGTAGTTTTCAAAAATTGATAAATAGTGTCTTACAAATAGCATTTTTACAGTGAAAAGTGAAAAAATGGTGATTCTGCAACAGTAAACATTGTCAGGAGATTCCATTATTACTCTCTTGCTATTTGTTTACGTTTGTTGATTTTTTGTGGGATCGCCAGTTATTATTTGTCAATTTATTTTCATTCAATTAGCCTTCTTCTACTGCATACCTCTGCGTAAGGGTTGCCAATTCCTACACTGTTGTACTGCATTTTGTACAATAATCTCCGGCCCTGCCTTAAAATTTTGCCCGAAAGAATTGGAACATTCCCAGCTGACTAAGAATGTCAAAGTGTGTGCATCGTGCCAAACACTGTGCCTGTTTAAGGCGAGCCCAAAAGAAGATTAACTCTTTGGAGCTCCTTGCGACTGCTGCAAAAGGATCTTTTGCAAGAAATGTGCTGAATTAACAACGACAGAGGCACATGCAATCTCACTCAGTCAACGTCATTTACTCTTCTATTGCAGACAGTGTGAAACACATGTAAAAGATGTCTCAAAATTCATTATCGAGAACTTTGACAAAATGAAGGCTAAATCTTCAAAGAAGGATATAAAAATCGAAAAACTCCAAAACAGATGCGAAGAAGTTGGACACGAACTACAAAGTCAAATTACAATGCTCTCTTGCGACAACAAAGCAAAAGATGACCATATCAAAAGATTAAAGCGAAGTACACAGGATTTTGAGGATGCAGTGTTTGGCACTGAGCAAGACCTTATATCTAAAGTTAATTCGCAGAAAGAGGAGATTACTGCTTTGAATAGAGAAGATTTTTAGACTTGATTGACAAACTGCCGTCCTTGGGACTGCCCGCCTCTCTCTGCAGCTGGCTGGCCAGTTTCCTTAAGAACCGATCCCTACACTTTGCAGTCGATGGACACATCTCGGACACATTTACTATCAACGCGGGCGTGCCTCAGGGTGCAATACTTTCACCACCTCAGTTCCTTATCTATATTAATGACCTGCTGATCGAAACGAATAATCCGGTTTACAGTTTTGCAGATGACAGTACCCTTGTCTCCCACTTTAGATCAGAAAAACCCTTACCAGCGACTGAGACTCATCACAGCAGACAGGAGCAGATTACAGCAATTAATCAAGACCTGGAGAAAGTTCAAACTTGGGGCGACCGAAATTTGGTCCAGTTCAATGCAGCAAAGACCCAAGCAGCAACGTTTACTAAGAGGGCCAATACAGCGGGCCCTGACATCATTATGGCAGGATCGACCATTCCTTCATCCTCGTCAATCGGGCTGCTGGGTGTCTCGGTCAGCAGCAATATGTCATGACATGACCATGTTGCTAACATCGCAAAATCAGCCTCCCAGAAGCTTGGTGCGCTGTTTCGCAACAAAAAAACTGTATACACCGCAGCAGTTGCTCTTGCTGTACAAAGCGCAAATAAGACCGTGCTTAGAATATTGCTCACATATCTGGGGTGCCGCGCCAAAGCATACCCTAAAGCTGCTGGATTCCATTCAGAAGAGGGCTGTGCGTCTCGTCGGCGATCCGGAGTTGACCCGGAATCTGGATAGTCTGGAACATCGTAGACATGTGGCCGAGATGTCTCTGTTTTACAGATACTTTCACGGCAGATGTTCCCAGGATTTGGCCCGCATAATCCCGCCCCTGGCAACTCCTGTCAGATAGTCCCGACAGACAGCAGGAGTGTACCAGTTCGTCGTACAACTAGAAACACCTAGAACATCGCTTTACCAGAACTCCTTTGTCTGGCGCACTGCATCACTGTGGAACTCACTTCCAGGACATCTGTTTTCCACTAATTACAACCTACAAATATTCAAGAACCGTGTCAATCAACATCTTCGCACACACATCGCTCGTCGAGCGCCATAGGATCTCCCTTTAGTGTGTGTGCCACTGCCATAAAAAAAAATAGTGACCTTAGACAAATAAGTGATATAGAATTGAGAAATAAAAAGCTGGAACAGGAGATCAGGGAATTGGAAACCATAAAGAATAACATGGTCACAAGTATAGATGCACTGTCACAAGAAAACGAAATGTATGCTAAAGACTTAAAGAGGACCAAGCTTGAATTATTCAGCTTAAAACAAAAATTTCCCTCTAGAGTGAAGGGCAAAAATATTGAAAAGCATATCCCAGATAAAGTCATACTAGATCGGAATAAGGAAAGAAAGGAAACCAGTCGAGGTTCATATCCGCCATTGTCTTGTGACAAAAAAAAATCCAGAGCCCTTGTCAACCTCGACAATTCCTAATGTGGAGACTGTCAGATCAAGCACTGTTGATGATAACCGTCGGTCCAGAGTTGTTGTGCTGACTGATGACTATGGAAGGTATCTATATGATTCTCTGCACAATGCTTTAAAAACAGATTATAATCTTGAAATAATATGTATGCCATTCTCAAGGTTTAATAATGTAGTCTCCAGTATTGATTGTTATTTGGGTAAATTATTAACCAATAAAGATTTTGTAGTGGTCTTGGCTGGGGTAAACAATGAAAACATATCATTAAGGGATATTTCGTTGTTAGCCAATAGATGTTTTTATACCAATCTTGTCATGTGCTCAATACCAGTCAATCACTATGTTTGTAATAATCTTGTTAGAAATTTTAATACAGTTAATGATAAATTGTTCAGAGTAATCTCGAAACTGAAATATTTTTCAAGTAATATTGATCTTCTTCAGTTACATGACAGATTCAACGTTAATGGCTTTGTAAGAAATAGAATATTTCTAGGTAAAAAGGGGCCTGATTAGGTTGTCTGGATTGATTGCTGGTTCTTTAAGAAATGTTCATAAAAGGGATCAAGTAATAAGCCTAGTGCAGATAGACGTTGACCACTCTAATTATATTGAACAAGAACAGGTAGTCGGTTCTCTGGAGGCAGCTGAAATTAATGCACCTGAGGACTGCGGGGAAACAGTAACTGTAGCAGATGCTTCTGATTGTATGTCTGTGCAGAGCATTGCGGGTATGGAAGAGCCTGTGTCACAGGTTGTAGAATCTGACTCTTCGGGTCTTGATTTCGAGGGTCAACATTTTTTAGAATTAAGAGCGACGGATCTTCTTTCACCTTAATGTTTTTAAATATACAGTCAGTGCGATCCAAGGTTGATGATCTCTTTGTTCTGTTGTATACCTTTGATAATCCTAGTGTTGTCTTGTTGTGCGAGCATTGGCTGAGAGTTGATGAGCCATTTTTTATACCTGGTTACACTTTGATAGACAAGTATTCTCGGACGGAGTTCAAGAGTGGAGGTACACTTGTTCTCATTCAGAATTGTTTCCTTGACCTAAATGTTTTCGTAAGGATGGAAAAATTTAAGCACTTGTTGGAGGAAAGGGTCTTTGAATTTTCATTGGTGTATTGTTCAAGTCTGAACCTTTATGTTTTGTGTCTGTATAGGGTCCCAACGAGTGATATGAGGAACTTTCTGTTGAAATTTGAAATTATGTTGTCACAGTTGCCTTTGGGATCGAGTGTTGTATTGTGTGGCGATTTGAATACAGACTATTTTGATTTTTCTAATAACAATACCCAGTTATTAAGTTGTTTACTAGATGCACTCAATTTGCATATGTTTGTTAGCCACCCTACCAGAATCAGCATTATGCATTCGGCCACCCTGCTTGGTTATATGTGCTGTAATTATCCGGTGGATGATGTGGAATGTAGGGTGATCAATGCTGGGGTGTCTGATCATGAGGCAATTGTTTGTAGATTTAGGATTAAAAACTACAAGTGTAGAAAGATTACAAGAAGGGGTAGATTGGTTACAAAGGCTAGTTATGAAAGGTTCGCACAGTACTGTGGTCGAGTTCATTGGCGGGATGCTTTACTCTCTTTTTCACAAAACACTAATAAACAATTTTAACGCAGCATTTCCTCTGAGAAACCTAAAAAACCTTAGATTACTAGAGGTTTGAAAATTTCTTGTATCAATGTGCGCTCTTTACATTATCTTAGGAAGTATTTTATTGACAGTCTTCATTTTGTTTTATTTTTTAACAGGTACAGATCTATATATAGGCGCACAATTAGTGCAGCTAAGCAATTATATTACCGGAATAAGCTCTCAGAGACTGACAATAAACAAAAGGAGGCATGGCGCCTCGTTAATGACCTCGGAGGGAAAAATAAAAATAACTTTAGAACTATGGATACTGGCTTGTCACCGGAGGAATTCAATAATTTTTATTGCTCCATAGCAGCAAATAATATGGCTAGCAAATTGCAAATAATCGTGATTTTAGAGCCTCTTTGAGGCATGTTAAGGTTGTTGAATCTTTCTTGCTGGCTCCGACTAATATAGATGAAATTAAAGATATCATTTGTGAAATGAAAAATTTGCGTGCATCGGGTTGGGATGGTGTCTCGGTAAGAATATTTAGGAGGCTGTTGGCCGATGCTTTGTACGTTTTGTTTAAAGCCATAAATGTTTCTTTCGTTAATGGCGTGTTTCCAACAAGCTTGAAATCAGCAGTTGTGGTTCCATTTTACAAGGGTGGTGACCATGAATGTCCGGCGAATTATCGTCCAGTAGCGTTGCTGCCGACATTGGCTGAGATAATCGAAACATTAGTTAAAAAACGGATGGTAGCCTTCTTCCTAAATCATAAGATATTAAGCACTGCGGAATTTGGGTTTCAGAAGGAAAAAAGCACAAATGATGCAATATATTCTTTTTTGGAATTACTGTACATGAAATTAAATGATGGAGATTCTGCTGCGGCAGTTTTTTGCGACTTATCGAAGACTTTCGATTGCGTTAGTCATAAAATTCTATTGGAGAAGTTGGAAGTCTATGATTTTAGAGGTGTGGCATTGAACTGTCAGACTAGGGACCGCCAAAGGAATGAGTCTGAAGCCGATGCTTCGAGTGGAAGCGGCCCTAGGTGGTAGATGCATAAGCCTACTCGCATCGTCCGGTGAAAGACCACCCCACCAGAATTGGGGAGCGCTAAGTGGTTTCCCCAAATCACGTTCCGCTTCCGCGCTGGTGATCCCGGGTTTCACAGTAGGAATATATGGACATGATGGTGCTTCCAGGATCAAAATATTCCGGAGGTAAACTCCCCGGCCATTCGGATCTCCGGGCGCTGGGTGGCCCTGGGAGCCCTTCATTCCGCATTTTACAGACAGGAAAGATACCGAACCAATTTAGAATAGATTTCTGCAACATAAGAGGCCTAAATACAAACATAAATTCGGTACACCAACATCTACAAGCAAATAGACCACACATATTAGCCCTTACAGAAACACAAGTATGTTCTACAACAACAACAGTGAACTACCTCTATCCTGGTTACGACTTACATACCCGATTTAGATATAAGTTCGGAATATGCCTTTTTGTCCGAAGCGACCTTTCATGTCACCGCGAGGAAACACTCGAACCGAACAACCTTGACGTCATGTGGCTCAAGTTCACCGCCAAGGGATTAATCAAGTTTATATGTTGTCTCTATCGCCCTCCGAGCGATAGAGTCTACCAAAGCTTTTTCTCAACACTAGCTACCACCTTTGACTCAATACAGGTCGATCACCCCAGTTCAGAAATAATCGTTCTGGGAGACTTCAGTGCCCACAACACCAACTGGCTCAAACATCACAACAAGACCGACAACGAAGGTAGAGAGGCTGAAGCATTTGCCATCAGCTGCGGGCTTACTCAACTTGTAGACGAACCAACTCGAATCTCAGAGAGGGGCGAATTCGCCGCCCTCCTGGATCTTTTTCTGACCACCAATCCTGACCAGTACAAGGTTACAGTTGGTCCGCCATTAGGTACCTCCGACCACAAACTTATTACAACGGTTTGTGAATTGCCACTCATACAGAAGGATCCACCATTGCCTCGCAAAATCTGGCATTACAATTCTGCAAACTGGGACGATCTGAGGCAGTTTTACCTAGATTTTCCTTGGCTCGACGTCTGCTTTGCCACTGACGGAATGGAAGCATACATCCCAAATTCCATCAAGGTACCATCAAAAGGAAAGCCCTGGTTCGACAAAAGATGCGAAAGAGCTGTAGGAAGGAAACAGCAAGCCTATAAGTACTGGCAGCAAAATCAGACCGCTGAAAATCGCAATTATTTTGTCGAAGCGAGAAACGAGTGCAAGCGTGTGATCGACGAAACTAAGGACAAACACAATCAAAGGATCAGGAATAAACTTTTGCAATGCCCCAGTGGTTCCAGGAATTTCTAATCGGTAGCAAAGGCAGTAAGTAACAACTTTACTAAAACGTCTCTCCCACCTTTGACGGACGAACGTGGATCACGGCGACTACAGCCAAAGAAAAAGCAAACATGCTCGCCAAAATGTTTTCATCGCACTCTACCTTAGACGTGCCCCAAAGCAAGACTCTCCCCACTATACCGAACATCAACACCACCATGGCAGAAGTCAAGTTTTCTCATCGTGATATTCGCAAAATCCTTAAAGAACTAGATACGCAAAAGGCATCAGGACCGGACGGAATACCTGCCATCGTGCTAAAGAACTGCGCCAACGAACTAACACCTGTTTTTTCCAGGCTTTTTTCTCTTTCTTACAGAAAAGGGATTTACCC
>MU188820.1:7088-18166 GCA_016904865.1 Pissodes strobi
CCAGTATTAAGCTTTATTTTCACAATAAAATAAAGATCCGTAATTCCAAATATGAGAGTCACAATTATAGCAAAATGCTAGAATCTTGGTTTAAAAGTTTAAAAGTGAGAGTTGGAAAAAAAATAATTTCGAGTTTAAAAATTAGTCTTAAGCTCAATTCTGAGTTTCAAAGTCAGAGTTGAGCAAATATCACTAATTTCGAATTTGAAAGTCAGTATTAAGCTTAATTTCGATTCTCAAGGTCAAATCCTTCTAAAGCTCTAAAGACAGTATTGAGCATAAGTTTGACTTTCAAAATAAGAGTTGAGTAAAAATCCCTAGTTTCAAGCTTGAATGCCAGTATTAAGCTTTATTCTGAGCTTCATAGTCACAATAAAATAAAGATCCGTAATTCCGAATATGAGTCACAATTAAAGGAAAATGCTAAATTCTTGGTTTGAAAGTTTAGAAGTGAGAGTTGGAAAAAAATTAATTTCCAGTTTAAAAATCAGTCTTAAGCTCAATTCTGAGTTTCAAAGTCAGAGTTGAGCAAATATCCCCTAATTTCGAACTTGAAATTCAGCATTATGCTTAATTTCAGGTCAGATGCTTAATTCCTAGTATAAAAATCACATTTATAAAGAAACGCTAAATTCCAAGTTCGAAAGACAGTATTGAGCTTAATTCTCGTTTTCAAAATATGAGTTGGGCAAAAATCCTTAGTTTCGGGGTCAAATGACACTCTTAAGTTTAATTCTCAATATGACAATTTAAGGTAAATCCGTAATTTTGAGTAAAATGATCACGATTAAAGGAAAATTCTAAATTCCGAATTTGAATGTCAGTATTAAACTTAAGTCTAAGTCCCAAAGTAAGAATTGATCAAACATCTCTAATTTAGAGTTTAAATGTCAGTATTAACCTTAATTCGGATTATCAAAGTCACAATTAGAAGCGAATCTTCAATTTCAAAGTTCTAGTTAAAATGTCGGTATCAAGCCTAATTCTGATTCTGAAAAGCACACCTTAATTCTAAACAAAAGAATTACATTTAAAAAAATGCTAAAATCCGAGTTCCAAAAACAGTATTGAGCTAAATTGGGACTTTTAAAATGAGAGTTGAGTAAGAATCCAAAATTTCTAGTTCAAATGTCAGTATTATGCTTAATTCTGATTCTGAAAAAAACACAAGTAAAGGCAAATCCTTAATTTTAAATAAAATAATTACAGTTAAAAAGAAATGCTAAAATCCGAGTTCGATAGTCAGTATTAAGCTTAATACTAAGCTTTAAACTAAGAGTTGAATAAATATCTCTGATTTCGAGTTTGAAAGTCAGTATGAAGTCTAATTCGGATCCTCAAAGTCATAATTAGAGGGAAATACTTAATTCTAAGTAAAAGAATCACAATGAAAGGAAAATGATAAATCTCGAGTTGAAAAGTTAGCAATAAACTTAATTCTATGCCTTAACAAAGTAACAGTTGAGCAAACATTTGAGTTTTAATGACAATATTAAGGTTAAGTCGGATTCTCACAGTCACAATTAGAGGGAAATCCTGAATTCCAAGTAAAAGAGTCACAATTAAACGGAAATGCTAATTTCCGAGTTAAAAGTCAGTATTTAGTTTAATTCTGAATTTAAAGTTATACTTGAGCAAAAGTCCCAATTTTCAAATTTAACAGTCAGTATTAAGCTTAATTCCGATTCTCAAAATCACAATTAATAGAAAATGTGAAGTTTCGAGTGAGAAAGCCAGTATTAGGATTAATTATAGCTTCAAAGTAAGAGTTGTGCAAAAAACTTTAATTTCGAGTTTGAAGGTGAGTATTAAACTTAATTCGGATTCTCAAAATAACTAAAAATAAATGAGACGTAGCATCGTGCAGGTTACGATAAACATAATATTAGGTTGTTATTGATACTAATATTATCAGTAATTGTATTCTAATTGTTGCAGTTACGCTATCCTTGTCAATTAAACTTGAAGTATTTCATGACCAACTATTTCGGCCAGTGTACGTCGGCTTCATTCCCGTTCACACAGCATAAATTTGCCGTTTTTCACTGCGCAGTTAAAAAATGAGACTGCCCGATGACTGACATACATCAAGTTCAACTCTTGCGTTTTTATTGGCGTCTCGACCAATAAATTACCGCTCTTTTTGCGTCGCAGCGTTATTTATCGCTATTTATTAATAGCTGATTTAGATGCATTTTGACAGCCTATATCTGTCAATCGATGCCGTTGATTTATCGGTGGCGTTTATTCCGTATTTGTTTACCGTGCGTTGCAATCGTTTACACTTATCCAGGTGCAATTCGCAGCATATTCGGATTAATTATAGCAATTTGTGCACAGCGTTGTGACAATTTGAGCGAATAACGTCAATAAATCAGTCGGTTATAACTGCAAAAGGTACTTAGATGTTTTGCGTCTAGAAAATTCTCCATCTGCTTTGTATAGTTTTCATACTCAACTAATCGTCATTTGATTTATGGGGCTGCCTAAGGTTCATTTCAAATTTATGCATGGCAACAAAAATCTATAGTTAATATTAAGAATGCAAATCGGTTTACTAATAATGGATTTTATTATTGTTGAAGGAAATCAATATGACAGTAGTGGCATATTATTTAAATTAATAAAATATTATACCTTATTTTAACAAGTGCCTAAAAAACAGGATTTCTTAAATGTCTATATGTTGGTTTAAAAAATTGCATTTTTGCAGCAATTTTTCGTCTCACAATTTAACATTGGAAAGGACTGAAAAATTATTTTCTGAATAGTCCTATTCGCCTTCTGAGTAGTAAATCGTACACTCATTAGTGGTATCCAGATAAGTCATCCAGCATTACAAGTCTCCACATTCTTTTCCCTTCTTAGTTACATGCCCTACACAAATACTCTATATTTAGAAATAGCTTTGCTTTAACGTCACTTGTCCAATATCTTTCATTTTAAAAGTAGTGTTATACCTTGCCACAAAACCTTTGACTATTGCATTTCGTTCACAGTGGCAGAGGGAAAGGCGAAGTACTCTAATATTTCCTTTTAGAGCCATTTTATAAACCATATATTTTGTGCAAGGAAACTTATTTAAAATATCCGTTTGGAGTAACTCCTTTTTAAACCTCCTCCCTTCATATGATATTCATTTTTTGGAAAGCCATCGGAAAATATCGTTTTCTTTTCTGCAAGAAGAAATCGGTTGCTTCTCAAGTTTCCAGGAGTGGTCACTACCGTTGCTAGAATGATAGCTAACTGAGGAGAAATAAGGCACAGCACCTGCTCAAAATATTCCTCGAAAACATCTGCGCGATAATCACCAATTTTCTTTGACCGAAATGCTAGTGCTAGTGTGATTATTAACCGGCTTCCTTTACCAGAAGGCGCTTTAATTTCTTCTTCTATGAAAGCTTGGCGCGAAGTTGTTTTATTTTTCTCCTGCCATATTTTACCAACCATGTGTTCCTCATTTACTCTAGCGTCGCCCAAATAATGGATATCTGTCCCCAGCACACATGGTTGGCATTTCTGCATGGGTTGTTGAGTTTTCGTGCGTAAGGGCATTAGGGACGTAGAGAATAATACCTTTTTTATTTATATGTACGGACCACATCTACGATCCGCCCGCATCATCCGGTGAAATACCAGTACATTGGCTTAGGTGGCGTGAAATGACCTCTGGTTCATGTTTCATCGCCATGCCTTTGTGATCCGGTTCCCAGGATGGAAAAGAAGAGAAAAGAAAAAATATTGCATGATGGCGCCTACCAGATCAAAATACTCCGGAGGTAAAATAGCCTCCCATTCGGATCTTCGGGTGGAGGCTGGTCTGGGGGGACAATCAGGCCCTGACTTTTCCAATCATTAATTCACAACATCCAGCCGATGATAAGGAACAAGGGGATAACACGCAAGTGGTGGATCTATCCCAAAACATGCAAAAATAGATATTGGCATTTAATAATTTATTCTTAGTTGCTTATGTTTAATTACATTCCTAAGTTTGATAGTATGCGTTATGTTTTCATCGCGTTGTGTCGCCTTTCATTGTTTCCTTCAAAGTTCGGCCAGCGGATGGTGGCACCTTTAGGGGTTTTTGTAACCTACTAACTAAAATCAGGAGTGTGGTACTGCCTTTTGTGTTTGTTCCTTCATTGGGTTACCCCTTCAAGGACGCTATGTCGTTATATTGCAAAAGCTCTTGTTATGTGCTACTTGTGCGATGTTTGTTGCTCAGTTTGATTATACAGGGAATTTAGGGAAAGCGATATGTGTGTGCTGAAGCGGTACCCGTGGAGAGGATCCTAAGAAAAAATTTGTATTAGCAAAAAATAAATATCTTACATTGAAAAGATTACTCATAACTCAACTAGTTTGTCATCTTACCTATAGAACAATGTATAGGGCTCTATGGCCCCCTTTTCTTCCTGGTATTAGCCAGTGGAACATAATAAATGGTGTCTATTATAGAGGGATTTCTTCAAAAGCAATAACAGTCAATTCTAAGCATCTGTCATATGAGAGTAACAGCAACATAGATTCTTCCGTAAAGATTGGAAAATAAAATTAATTCAACTGAAGACAGCATGAAGATTTTGTGACTTACCACGTGGAGGAGGGTGTATAATAGCTTAACAAAAACTTTTGTAGGTAGCCTCCATGGCACTGGTTAGGGTCGAAATGCATACACGTAACAAAAATATCATAAAATAATGACCTTAATTATTTCAACCAGTATATTAGGCACCTCGAAAGGGCCTCACAAAAGATGCCGGCCTAACGACTCGCCGGTCTAGGCGTGAATGGAAAGACCCGAATCTCTCACCCAACGAACACCGTCCTTCGAAATACTGTTACCAACTTAACTTAGTTGAAATAACGAGCCCAACCGCATGATGGAGCACCTAACGTCATAGCTCGGTTAATCGAACTTCTGATCTAAACCATATTCGCCAAGCAAGTAAATATGCCTTAAAAATCTGCAAGCTTGTTCCCTGGGAGCGTCAATTCGATTGAACCTGTCTAATTCTCAAAACCCTATGTGCCTGATTTAACCTTAATAAATTAAAACACGAAATCTCCTCGAAAGACGAAGAAAACAAAAAGAAATAATACACCGAAACACAACTAGATAAATGAACTATAACATACATTAAATGACTCTTATGAAATAATAAACAACTCAATGTTACATTACAAATTGTTAAGTTTTTATTAACTTTTAGATCAAAGAAAGGCTTTTGAGAATTTTCCTGAGTAATTAAAAGAAAGCTCAAGTATTAAAATGTATGAAGACAATAGCTAGCAAATTGAACTATATAACCAGCACTTTTGAAAGATATTTCCGAAACTTAGTTGAGCACCTACTACTCACAAAGGGATAAAAATCAGACCTAAGGTTATTACCACATCATAAGTATCTAGTACATCATACTGCGTATGTGTATGTGTATTCAATAATTTTCCAAATAAAATGGTGTTCGTTGGGAGATAATTATGTTTGTAAATAAAAGTAAATATAAACTAAGCAAAGCTGTCATATTTATGTTAACGTTTGAAAATGCTACAACATCAAATAAGCCTCAAATTTTTGCTCTAGCAGAAACAAAAGTGAAATGAAGCTCTGCACATATTCACTTGAATATACCGGGATATAAACTTTAGTCCCGTTTTTAACATAACTCTGGATTAGCTCTTTTTATACGACACGATTTATGTTATCAACGATAAGAAACATACGAACCTAAGGACTTCGATGCCATGTTGTTCAAATTAAGCACAGATCGAGCAACAAAATTCTTTTGTTGCTTATGTAGCCCACCTATATAAACAGCTTTTCTTAGATCTTTGCAATCAAATTGATTTTCTGCAGGACATCCAACGGCACAAATTGTCATAGTAGGAGTCTTCAACGTACATAACATCGACTGGTTAAAACACTCCAACAAAAACGACGCTGAAGGACGAGAAGACGAGTCCTTTGCTATAAGCCACGGACTTACGCAGCTGGTTGACGAAACTGCCGGGATCCCTGAGCGCCAAAAAGACTTTGCTATCCTCCTGGATTTATTCTTAACTACTAACCCTGACCCCCACACCGTAACTGTCCAACGTCCGTTGGATCCGTTGGACTCATTGGAGAAATGTCTGCTTTAGGAATCAAAACACCCCTGAATCTGCTGATAAGGTAATTTGAATAATCTTAGCTGGTATGGAAGCTTTCATCCCCTCTTCTATGAAATGTATCTCAAACAGTAAACCATGCTTTGGGAAAACTGTTCAAGAGCAGTCAATGCTAAAAATGCTGCCTACCGAAAATCTCATCACGACTAGAAACCAGTCTAAGCGGACCATTGATGAGAGCAAGAAGAGATATATCGAGCAGATCAAGAACGAACTTCTCAACTGTCCTAACGGATTAAGATCCTTTTGGTCTGTTGCCAAAACTGTCAATCAGGGTTTCCCAAAGACGTCAATCCCACCACGGACAAAAGATGATGGCTCAATAGCGGAACCGGTCAAAGAAAAAGCTAACATTCTTGCCGAGATATTTGCGTCAAATTCTGCCTTAAATCATCAAGGACTCCCCCAACTATACCGAAAGTGAATTTTTCAATCCCAGGTCTAGTGTTTCGTCAACGCGAAGTGAAACGAATACTCAGAGCTACAGAACCGGATGGCGTTCCAGTGCTTAAGACATGTGCTGCTGAACTAACAGCTTCACTATGCAGGCTTTTGTCTATGTCGTACAGATCTGCATGTTTTCCTTTTAGCTGAAAATGCGCGCAGGTGTAACCAATCCCGAAGAAAGGTAAAAGAACAATTCCAAATGACTACCATCCAATTGCCTTAGTTCATGTCCAAAGTCATTGAGAAACTGATCAACGAACAGCTCCTGAAATATGTCGGATCGGCAGGCATTATAAAGTGATCGCCAGAATGGCTTCCGCAAGCACAAATCAACGGGAGATCTCCTGACTTACGTGACCTACCTGTGAACCAAAGCCATCGAAAGCTACGGCGAATCTCGTGCAGTAGCTCTCGACGTATCCAAAGCATTTGGTAGGGTGTGGCATGATGGATTGTTAAGCAAATTGACAGCATACGGACTACCACCAGCACTGCTTCTATGGTTTTCCAATTTCTTAAGGGATCGAAGCATCCGTGTTGGTATAGATGGACATCTCTCGGGGGAATTTAAAATCAATGCCTGAGTTCCTCAAGGGTGTATATTATCTCCCATACTGTTTCTGCACTATATCAACGATCTCTGAGACAGGACACCCAATTATATTTACAGCTTTGCAGACGACAGCACTCGTATATCCTCATTCATGTCGCGGACTCCAAGGACCGCTGCTCGTTCCCAACTCGAACGAGAAAATCAGATTGCTGCCATCAATGAGGCTATGCACGCCATCGTAGAATGGAGTGAGGAAAATAGTGTTCAGTTTAACGCAGAAGAGACTGAAGCAGTTGTTTTCTCAAACATCGCAGGATCTGACTTATCAATGATAAGACAAACACTAACTCTGGCTTCATCCATAAGCTTCCTGGGCATCAGGGTAGAAAACAACATATCTTGGCGCAATTACGTCACAAAGATTGCTAAGGCAATAGCACAAAAGCTAGGAGCACTCTAGAGTAAAAAATTGTATAATCCTCCAGATAAGACCATCTCTGGAATAATACTGTTCCCATGTGTGGAACTCGGCACCCAAACACATGAATTCATTTCGAATTACAGGAAGATCTACCTAAAACTTATCAAGACAGCAAAGAAACTATATTATCAAAATCGTTTATCAACTGCTAAAAACGTATCCAAGGAGACTTGGTCCATTATTAACGATCTTAAAGGCAAAACAAATTCCGCGAATCAGAGCATGCCAAAACCAAATGATTTAAACGAATATTTTGTCAACGTGAGCAAAAATGCTACCCCTGGTATTCCTCTTTCTCTCGATCCTCTTTCGTTTCTTCCTCCTTCTAAAAAAGTCGCTGATAGTTTTTTCCTGAGCCCTGTGACCAGCCTTGAACTTCTTCAGATAATGAGCAGCATAGAGAGTAAATCAGCTTGTAGCACTGATAATCTGTCAATTAAAATTTTCTTGAACCTCCCACTTTCAATTCTGGATGTCCTAGCTTCCTTAATTAATGCGTCATTCACGAAAGGTGTTTTTCCCGAATGCCTCAAAACTGCGATAATTATTCCTCTTCATAAGGGAGGTGAAAAGGATGTCTTATGCAATTATCGTCCAATTGTTCTGTTGCCTGTACTCTCTAAAATCATTGAAAAGTTACTAAAAAATCGCCTCATGCCATTTCTCCTTAGACATAGCATACTGTCCCCGGAACAGGTCGGATTTTTACCAAACAAGTGTACTAATGACGCCATGTTCTCGTTGCTTCACGATGTTTACTCATCCCTTAACAACAATCTCCCCACTGCTACAGTCTTCTGTGATTACGCTAAAGCGTTTGACTGTGTGTGTCATGACATCTTGTTAAGAAAACTAAATTTGTATGGAATCCGTGGTATTCCTTCGAACCGGTTTCAATCTTATCTTGAAAATAGACAGCAGTTTGTTAGAGCGAACGGTTCTGATTCTAATTTCAGATTAATTACCAGTGGAGTTCCACAGGGCTCTGTTCTTGGGCCTATCATTTTTCTAATATATATTAATGACATTACATACCTAAAAATCAATGGCAAAATTTATCTCTTTGCTCACGACACAAGCATAACTTGGAGTGATTCTAATACTTTCTCCCTACACTCTAATATCTCCAGCGATCTCGTCACAATCAAAACTTGGTCTGACTCTAATTGGCTGTGTTTCAACGTTGATAAAACGGTAGCCTTATCTTATAAAACAACCTTACAACATCCTGTGCTACTTCACAACAGTAATATTAAATACGTTGAATCGGCTAAATCCCTAGGTTTGAATATTAGTGCCAACCTTAATTGGTCCGCACATATTGATTCTTTAACAAAAAAAACTTCCTTCTGCCTGCTTCGCAATTCGATCGGTTTCGAAGGAACTAAATCTGTCTACTGCCAGACTCATTTACTTCTCTTTGTTTGAATCTCATCTTCGCTACGGCCTTCCCTTTTGGGGCTGCTGTAACACCGAGCAATTTCGTACCATTTTCAAACTTCAAAAGAGAGCAATTCGTTATTTATTTGGTCTTAATGGCAGAGCTCATTGCGAAAACTACTTTAAAAAATATAAAATTCTTACGCTTCCTGCTTTGTTTATTTTAGAAACAACTTGTTTAATACGCAAATATCGAACCATATTTCCCGAAAGGCCACAACATGAGTACCCAACAAGAAATTCGAGTCAGGACATCTACCTTCCTTTTCCCTCCTCTGGATTAACAAAAAATTATATTCTTTATAATTCCACGAAGTTATACAATACACTCCCGCTACATCTTAAATCCATCCCTACATTTGCTAAATTTCGTAAAAAAACGAAAGCTTTCCTACTAGAAAGACCTTATTATTCTATAAATGAGTTTTGCGTGAATTAGATTTTATTATTTTCTCCATTAATTTCTTGCGCATCATGTGCGGCGGTAAAGAATTTTTATATTATATATATTTCTTATAATAGGTATAGGATTATCTTTTTGACGAATGAGTGATTTTTCGGATATACAGGAATTACACAAAATTAAATACCAAGCTATCAATTTTAGTCATGTTTTGTTTACTTTTACTCGGTATTTCAACTCTGCAGCCCATGCACATTGTCCGAGTCAAGTTCACCGACATGACCTTCCTTATTTTTCCCAACAGCACGCTTCGCTATAATGTATGTTTCATATTTTGGTAACACTGAGTTTCTTTACCCTATGTTTTGTGTACTTCCTGTGGATCTAGTTCAACTGCTTATGATGTTCTGTAATATAGTTTTTTTGTTAAATCGTGACCAATTGCAATTTAAAATTGCTTGTTGTTCTATTTTTATCGTATATATTATTGTATATATTAAGTTTTGTTTTGTTTTGTATTTGCTCTACTATGGTTAGTTTATTTATTTTAATTCGCTTTATCCATAAAATTTATTTGAATTTTTCTGTGGCAATAAAGCATACTTGACCTTGACTTGACTTTGACTTTCATGTTGGACCCTATACAGCGGAGATCAGTTTGTCTTGTGGATGACCCAGAGTTGACTATAGACCTTGATAGCCTTGAATATTGAAGAAAAGTGGCGGACCTGTCTCTTTACGATCGACAATACTACTAAGGAAATATTTCGAACGAGCTGGCACTTATGATTCCGTCCAAAGCTGTGCCAAACAGAAACACCCGACAAACACAAGCTCAACATACGATTCAGTTGCGAATCCCTAGGACGTCACTGCTTCGGGACTGCTTTGTCTGGAGGACTGCCTCGCTCTGGGATGGACTTCCGAGTACCGTCTTACCGAAAACTACAACCTACATCGCTTTAAGTGCAACGTCCACCATCTTCTCCGCACAAACACCGCTTATCGAGTGCTATAGGATTTTCCTTCTGTGTATGTACCAAACATAAAAAAAGACATCATATCTTTACTAAATAATCTTTTCACAGCGATGAAATCAGAGACGCTAGCCGTTTTTACGGACAAACTGTTTCACTTCTTACTAGAGGATGAGTAAAAACTGATCCGTTTTCCTTAAATCGTTTGCCCTTTAATATAAAGGTTATTATATATAGAGGTGTGAGTAATAATGTTTGTCTAAAACGAGAAGCAGGTACTACGCCGATGTAATAGCCGAAACAAGGTTGTAAAATTACTTCTCGGCTTCTCGGATTTTTTATTACTCTTTTAATACTTTGTCTTATTTTGAAGTGAACTTAATACTCTCTCTGATTAGTAAAATTAATACAAGTCAGGGACGTAATAATGAAAAACTTTGAAATGGATATTTTGAGCGGAAACCCTCGGAAACACTATTGGGTGATGATTATATTCAGAGAAAAACATTAAAAAAAAAAACAGATTTGTGATAAAAAGAAGTTGGTAAGACGATTGCCACAATTTTAGTAAAGTATTTTTATATAGAAACAGTAAAATTTTTT
>MU188820.1:28166-58286 GCA_016904865.1 Pissodes strobi
ATCGAAAAAGATCATCCACCCTCGAAATTAAAAGTTTTGGACTTTTTTTTCCGTTTTTATCTCGGAAAGGGTTAAAGAGATCCATTTACATGTTACCATCATATAAATAAAATTTTGAAAATTTTCCAAATATTTCAGTACAGAAAAATCGTACGACCTTCTTGATGCAAACATCGAACTCGGTACATTCAAAAACCCCATCCTCAAGTTTCGATCGACCTGAGACGATGCAGATATTGGCGTAAACCGAAATAAGATATCTCTTTCCGTTACCGAGAATTTTGAGAAAATATAAAAATAACGTTTGATCAATTTAAAAAAAAATTAAACGTAGTACTACTAAACGGAATACGACACGTTAAAGTAATCCATGAGACTCATCTATTTGCTTTTTATTGTTTAGTTCTAATTCTTACCGTTTTCGAATTACAGCCGATTTCATGAAAAATTTCGTTTTTTAAGGTATACGATAATTTTTCGAAATTTTGTTGATTGTTTTGATCACGGACACGGTTAAAGGGATCCATTTACATCTTAACATCATGAAAATAAAGTTTTCAAAATTATATACTTCTGGTAAAAATAAATCTCCATTTTTCGAAATATTTCGGTACAGAAAAATCGTACGACCTTCTCGATGCAAAAATCGAACCCGGATGTCACATCATAACCATACGCAGTCTACTTCAGCTCTTCCTTGTAAAACGACAAGCGGATAAAGACAGCTTGCAAAATACATTCCCGACTTGTCGGAACGCATCGGGTGTTTCCGTTAGAGTGCGTTTCTAAGTTACGCCTGTACTACGTACTAATGCCGTATAGGGATAATAATAATTATTAATATTGCTCACTGGCGCAGTCGGTAGGATTTAGTTATTCGGTAAAATCTACAAGATCTTCAAGGAGAACATAGTGCCATTTGGATAGTGTTTCATCCTGAAAACTGAAGATCTCAGAGGACTGAATATCCTCAACAACTGAGAAGTCCTTCCACACACTGGTGCCATTCTGGATGACCGAATATCATTCTTTAAGGACCAAAGGAGGATCCAGTTGCATTAGTAAGCTACGCGCTTGAGATATTTTTGATATTTTAAGGTAAGACCAATTTTCTCTTGTATTATCCCGTTTTCCTTCCTTTATCATATTAACCGTATAACTTTTTTTATTTTCTTATCGAATATTACATTTTTGTTTATGCATTTATGCTCTTTTAACAATTATATATTTTTAAATTAGTTACTTTTAATGTCTAAGTTAAAAAATACAATTAAGAAAAATAAAGAGTATAGGGAACAATTTAGATTTAAACCATACGTTAGTGATTTGTCTGAAGAAGAATCCCTTCTTGATAATCAGTATAAGAATTTAGAGACCTCGAGTCCACGTACTGATATAGAACTAGATAATTTAGTTACAGATTAAGATTTTCCAAATTTTTCTCTTGATGGTAACCCAGTAAATATGACTGAAGTAAATTATCAAGAAATTAGATTATTTTTAGACATTATTCCTAAATTTAATGGTGAGCCTTGTGAGTTGAATAATTTTATTTCTACTTGCGATGAAGTTATGACACAATATCAGGCTAGTTCAGAAATTATAAAACGCTTAATTTTTAGCGCGATTATTGGTAAACTTCAGGGTAAAGCCTTAACTTTAATTTCTAGTAGAATCGAGTTAGATTCTTGGGATAGAGTTAAAGACCTATTGAAAACCAGCTTTTCAGATCAAAGAACATTTAGTCCATGAGTTACATTATTTAAAACCTACCCCAAAGGAAACAAATTATAATTTCGGTATTCGTTGTCAATATTTTCGAAGTTTAATTTTTAATTCAATCAATAGTGACATTTCTATGACAATTGAAGCTAAATGTGCGCAAATAGAAAATATTCAAAAATTACTTTTGGTTACATTTTTAAAATATTTACCTGGACAAATTCAAACTGGTGTTAGATTGAAGAATCCTTCATGCTTGGAGGAAGCTATGAGATATGTGATAGAAGTAATAGTAATGAAAATAGAAGAACACAACAACAGATACCCAATCCTACTTTAAGAGCTCCAATGTCTCAAACTAACCAACAGAATTACACTCTTAGAGGAAATCCACAATTTTCCATTGCACCAACGCCAAGTTATAGACCGAATTTTCCAAGTCAACCAATAAGCATTCAACCAAGACACATACCGGAGAGAAAATATTTAACAAACCAACAAGTATTTGGAAAAGTCAAAGTAAATGTTTGGAAACCACGTGGAGAAGTTCCAAAGGAGACCCCAACTCCCATGTCAATAGTCACAAGACAAACATCAGCCCAACAACGTGATAACATAACACCTCAAAGCTTAGTGTCAAGAAATAATCATCGATATTATCAACAAAGACCGGTATACTTACAATCTTCTTCCCCAAATGTGTTCCAAAGCCAATCCAAACCAACTTTTTATTCTGAAGAATTACATTTTACTAACGGGACAGAATATGGTCAATCTGAAGAAAATGATCAACACTTGATTGAAAATGATGATTTTCTATTCCCACCAGAGACTATTGATATGGAAGATATTTCAGAACAGTGTCAACAATCAGAAGAAATAGATGCTGATCAAGAAGGAAATTTTACTCTACCAGCCTCTGGAAACAAGATCACCTAGAGCTAAACAGTACAGACCAACGACGATTACCATATATCGTCATTAATGGGTTTGATAAACCATTGAAACTTTTGTTAGATTCTGGAAGTCATATATCTCTTATTAATTCTCATTTAGCCAGGGAATATTTTTCCAAACATATAATAACCAACCCAGTTACTATTAAAACTTCGTGTGGTCAACAGTTAGCTAAATATGAAGCACATATACCAGCATTCAAAAAACTTGAAACTGATGAAATAATTATTTTTACGCTATTTGATTTCCATCCGTACTTTGATGGGTTAATTAGTTTCAGAGATCTCAGAAATATGGGATTTAACTGGAACTTACAAGAAGGATTTCTAGAAAGCAAAAAAGTCAAAATACCAGTATTTCAATGTTCACCAAGTAATTACAGTCTCTTCAATATAACTTTAAATGAAAACGAAATTTTGAAGACAAAACTTCCCACAAATGCAATGACAGATGGTGAATATTATATTCCAAAGCAAGAAATAAACAACCATTGCTTTATACCTGAATCCATAACAACTGTGCAAAATGGGCAAGCTGATGTCGAAATATATAATGTACACAGCAACGATACTTACGTAAATTGAAAATTTCCGCTTCAAGTAGAACCAATTAACAACTTTGAAATATTCAAGGGCAAAATTGTCAACTATGAGCCTTATTTAAATCAAGGAGAAATTGAAGACTTATTAAGATTAAACCATTTGAATACAGAAGAAAAGAATAAATTAATTAAAGTTTGTAAGCAATTTTATACAGTTTTTCATAATTCAACAGAACCCTTATCTTCAACGACAGTTACCACTCATGCTATAAGAACAACCAATGATGAACCAGTATATGTAAAATCTTACAGATTTCCTGAAATACATAAGGAGGAAGTACAAAATCAAATTTCACAAATGTTGGAAGATGGAATCATCAGGAATAGTTCGAGTCCTTGGTCCAGTCCAATATGGATTGTCCCAAAAAAACCTGATGCTAGTGGTTTAAAGAAATGGAGAATAGTTGTGGATTATAGAAACCTGAATAATAAGACCATCCAGGATAGATTCCCTATCCCTAACGTAGATGACCTTCTAGATAAACTGGGAAAATCGCAATATTTTACAACATTAGATCTCGCGAGTGGTTTTCACCAGATTAAAATGCATCCAAATAGTATTGAAAAGACTGCATTTTCAACTAATGACGGGCATTTTGAGTTTCTAAGAATGCCTTTTGGGCTCAAGAATGCACCCGCTGCCTTTCAAAGAATGATAAATGAAGTTTTGAAAGAACTGATAAACCGGATTTGTGTCGTATATATGGATGACGTTATAATATTTTCAAGTACACTAGATGAACACATTCATAATCTAAAACAAGTACTCACAAAATTGCAACAACATAATTTAAAAGTGCAATTGGATAAGTGTGAATTCATGAAAAGAGAAGTAGAATTCTTAGGACATGTAGTGACCCCAAACGGCATCAAACCAAATCCTCGTAAAATAGAAACTATCAATAATTATCCAATTCCTACAACACATAAGCAAATTAAGTCATTCTTAGGAATGATTGGCTATTACAGAAAATTTGTTGACAATTTATCCAAAATTATAAAACCACTAACAAATTGCCTTAAAAAAGGGAAAAGGGTTGAACATAGTAAAGAATTTTTGGAAGCTTTTCAGACATGTAAAACTTTACTTTGTAATGATCCAATTCTAAGTCACCCTAATTTACATTTACTCTTACCACGGATGCAAGTAAGTTTGCAATAGGATCAGTTTTAAGTCAAGATGGAAAGGCTATATGTTATGCAAGTCGAACACTCAACCCAAGTGAAGTTAATTTGTCAGTAATAGAGAAGGAATTATTATCCATTGTATGGTTCGTAAAATATTTTAGACCATATTTATTTGGACGGCACTTTAAGATAAAATCAGATCATAAACCATTAAAATGTCTTGACAATCTCAAGGAACCAAATTCAAAATTAATACGATGGAAGTTACAATTAAGTGAATACGATTATGAAATAGATTACATAAAAGGAAAAGAAAATTTCGTAGCTGATGCCTGTCAAGAAACCCTACAGTATTATACTCAATAGATAATTGTTCTGTAATAAATGAAATAGGAGATGCAGATGACGTAATCCAACAATATGTTGAAATAGAACAAAACTTCTTGACTACAGTACACTCATCTCAAGAAGCACCCTTACTAGGATTTCCATACTCAGAAATTCCTTTAAACCAGCATAAGAATCAAATGATAATAAAAGTATCCGAATCATCTCCAGTACCACTCCACATAAAAGAAAAAGTATTCAATAACAACAGATATTTTGTAAATCTAAGGAAAAAACATATAGAAAATGATCTACAGGAATTTATGGCTAATCTAGTAAACAATGTAACATATTATATACATTTTCCTGATAAAACACACGAACAGTGCTTTATTAGAATAATGCAAAACAAAATTGAAAATTTAAAATCTAAACTAATAATTTGTCCAACAAAGCTAACTGATGTTACAATTGAAAAAGACCGGCTAGGCAAAATAAACTACCACCATGTTTATAAAACAGGCCATCGTGGAATCGCAACTACAATTGAGATAATAAAAAAGAATTACTATTGGCCTGATTTAATCAAAGACGTTACTAATTACAATAACAATTGTATAATATGTCAAAAATCTAAGTACGAAAGAACTCCAAATAAATTTGAATTTCAACCAATTCCAATAGGATCCAAACCTTTTGAACGGATTCACCTAGATAGTTTTTCAGTTTCAAAAGAAAAATTTTTAACCATAATTGACACCTTCTTAAAATTTGCTCAAGCTTATTCAATAAATGGTGCAAACGCCACCAATATCTTAGATGCTTTTTTGATTTTTATAACTCATTATGGAATACCAAATACAATAGTTTGTGACAATGGAACAGAATTTCAAAATCTAGCGTTCCAAAATTTCTACAAATTGCACAAAATAAATATTCACTATACAACACCAAGAAACCCTAATTCGAATAGCTATGTAGAAAGATTCCATTCTACAATATTAGAGTACATTCGTAGTCAAAGTCAGCAACATCCAGAGGACTCTTTAAACACGCTAATGAAGTATTCGCTTTTACATTATAATAATTCTACGCATTCAAGCACAAACTACACACCTTTTGAAATAGTATCGGGACATTTTAACTGCAAAAATCCTTTTGATATCGAAGAAAGTGATGTAATTTCAAAATATGTTGATGATCATAGAAACAAAATGACGAAGACGTATAAACAAATACATACACAAATACTGAACAAAAAAGATGAACATTTAAAAAAAATTAATTCTAATAGAACTGAACCTTTTACCATATCAAAAGATGATCAAATTTATCACAAACAGCATACCCGAAATAAACTAACTTCAAAATTTGATAAAGTAGTACCAATAGCACAAACACATAATAAAATTAAGACAGAAACAACAAAATATTCCAAACACAATATTAAAAAAAGGAAGAAATATTAATTGCATTTCCTCTTCCTTTTCAGATGCATCAAACCGTTTTTCTCTTCCATTTTTTTTTCTTTGCCTTTAGTATTGCATCCATTCAAAAATTGTAAAACCCTATCCTTCCAATAAGCTTCAAAATACAAAAATTATCTCTAGCAAACATACTTTTGTAACATATTTGGACTACACAAATTTTCAAGACATGCACTTTTATCTTACACAGCAATTAAAATACCTTGCATCACATAAAAACCGTAGTGATTAGGCTCATAATTTAATTGAACAAGCCTATTCATTATTAAACAACAATGAACATTTGTTAAAAACCATAATTCCCTCAACTCGCCAAAAACGAGGATTAATTAATTTAGGAGGAAAGGTTTCTAAATGGCTTTTCGGTACACTAGACGCTGAGGATGGCGACAAAATTAACAAAGTCTTGGAATTTCTTAGCAAGAATGAAAATCTTCTTCAAGACAAAGTTAATGATGAACTCCATATTGCTAAAGAAATAACAATAAGTTTAAACAGCAGTTTTTCACAAATTAAAAATAATATAATGACCAGTGCGCATCTAATCGCAATGTTAGAAGAGAGCATAAATGAAATAAACGTTTTAACTTTAATTATTAACTCACTGAATTGTCTTAATATTAAATTAAATCAAATCGTTAATGCCATTACTTTCGCTAATCTAAATGAAAAACATCCACTTTTCCTTTAGTTAGAAAATTTACAAACCATAATTGAAAAAATGCATTCATTATATTCAAAAGATCAATTAGTTGACTTTTCTAATCAACACAGTTATTATCGATTTTTAGGAATTCAGTTAATATACCAAAGTGAAAAAATAATATTTTTTATTCACTTTCCAGTCTTAAGACCAGAAAACTTTACAACTTATTTTTTATATCCTGTCTTAATCCACAATAAAATTATTCTCTCCATAAATCCTTACCTTTACCTAAATGAGAAAAATGGTTTATTTCAATACGGGTCTGAACTTTGCGAGGAAGTTGAAAGAACTTACTATTGCAACAATCATCTTCAAGCCCAAGGAGACTGCATAATCAATGTAATACGATCCAATCAACCTACCAACTGTACCGCCTTAGACGTTCATCTAGAGGAAGTGGTCGCCAATCAAATTACTCCAGATCATATCCTGCTGAGCACTCCACGAGACACAATTATCACAGAAAACTGTGATGTAGAACGACGTCAACAGATATCACCTGGCAGTTATCTGATTACCTTATCTGATAAATGCAGTCTACAAGTGAATCATGAAGTATTTATACATGAAAATTCTATACTTCCTGCTGCAACGGTGGTTCAATTACCTGCAATACAACTGTCAAATATACCGCAGTACCTAACTAAAATGAAGTTAAAGAATATCAATTTGGATACTATCTCGTCCCTCATGCAAAAGATTAATTCCCAGCATGAATTAATCCTACCAAATGGTGCCAAGGAAAGCTACTCAATACCTTTGTGGTTGTCACTCCTTATTTGTGGCTTACTTTGCTGCATATGTTTCGTAGCTGTCACTTGTTACTACCGTTCATGTTATCCATATCCATGGATACCGTATCTCCTGAAGAAAAGAAAACCAGCTACCTCAGAAGCCAACAGTCAGCCTAGCTTATCCGACCAACCATAGGCTTGCATTTTAGGTGGGAGGAGTTACGCCTGTACTGCGTACTAGTGCCGTATAGGGATAATAATAATTATTAATATTGTCTCACAGTGTAATGTGCGCGGTAATATGAGAAACCTTTGTGTAGGTAAATAAGATAAATCTCGATGAATGTCTTAGTATGATTTTTCTCGTACCATATCATATTATATTTCGCTTATTATGATTTATATCAGAAGTTATCTATTAGGGAAGATATAATATTTCGTCTATTCGTAATTAATTTAATGTTTTATCTTTTATACCGAATATTATCTCATTAATGTGCTAATGATATATTTCAGCCGTATTTTATCATTTATCATTTACTATAAATATTTACACGTTTAGAATTATAAACAGTTAGGTTGCCAGCTGTACTTAGAATAAATCGCTGTTCAAGTATCACGAGTTTCTCTAGCTCAAAGAAACAGTTTGCTTCTACGAACCGTCGTAAACTAATAGAGGCAATAAACGTTACTTCTATTTTACCTATGTCTTTACGATGCAATGAATTGCTTACGAGTGCTCTGGTGGTACAGAGTAGTTAGGATGCTAGATCTCCAGTTCGACGGCCCGGGTTCGATTCCCGATGGTGGTTTGATTTTCTTGAGGTTATATTTGTAATAAAAAGTTCTTGATTTTGGGCATGCCTTGGGTTAGTATTGGTTAGTTTTTGTTCGTTACGCTATGCGTGAAGTGTAATATTAGACATTCTAATGCAGACAAATGTAAACATTAAACGACGCAGGTGGTATTTGTGACGGGAATGTGTTTTGCAAGCTGTCTGTAACCGTTAGTGTAAAACTTGTACTTTCTAACGCCAGAATATGGGCAACCAATTCCAAATAAGTAGTAGCCTATATTCAGGCATCACGCGGCCTAAGGTGATATTAGATTTTCATTGGTCATCCAACCTTGACCATTGCAAGCCTACACGTCGAGGGAATCAAACAATACATACTGTCAGAACTATGTCGTTAATACAAATGGGATATCTTGTGCATCCAAGAAACGCACCGAGACGAAGGACAAATTAGCCCAGAAATAGAGGGAACGCGCTTAGCCATAGCAAACCCACGCCTTAAATATGGCAGCGCAATTTTCTCAAAACCTGACATAGCCATTTCATCGACAAACAAGACCACATGTAATAATATCAAGCTACTAACCATCGAATGTCGCACCTTTACCGTGACATCCACGTCCAAGCCCCCTGGAGAGAAGCTTAGCCTTACGCTACCGCAAAACTTCTATAACCAGAAAACACAGTTCATAATAGGAAACTTTAACTGCCATATCACTGCATGGGGCTACAGAGAAACGGACAACAACGGTCATATACTGGAGCAATGGGCTGAAGCAAATAACCTATCACTACTACACGATCCAAAGTTACCCAGCTCCTTCAATAGCAAAATATGGAAGCGCGGCTATAACCCTGATAACTGTTTTGCCAGCGCAAACGCGCATGACCGATGCCTGAAAACGGTATACGAGCCCGTTCCAAAAACACAACACAGGCGAATTGGAATCCAGACATATGCTGCTGTCAGAACAACAAAAAAAGCATTCCGTAGAAGGTTTAAGTTTAAAAAAGCCAAATGGACAGAGTACGCTGAAGATCTCGACGAAGAAATAAAGAAACTCAGCCAAACCCCGGATAACTACAAAAACTTCGTAGAGACCGTCCAAAAAATCTCCAAGAGACACATTCCCTGAGGCTGCAGGCAATATCTCATCCCAGGCCTCACAGATGAATCAAAGGACATCCTGAAAAAATACGAAGTACTATATGAGCAGGACCTTTTTAGCAAGAGACACATTCCCTGAGGCTGCAGGCAATATCTCATCCCAGGACTCACAGATGAATCAAAGGACGTCCTGAAAAAATACGAAGTACTATATGAGCAGGACCTTTTTAGCGAAGTGGGTCGAAACCCTAAAAGGCATCGATATGACCCACAGCAGCAAAATGGCCTGGAACTTAGTCAACAAACTCAACTGTTACCCTAAGGTAGGGGAAGCCCAACAAAAAATGTAAAAAATCCAAAACCAACAGGTGCCCACAGCAGGAATCAAATAACTTCGCTGTGCCGTTTACTACCAAAGAACTCAACCAGGGACTGAACTCAATGAAAAATGGGAATGCAGCCGGGGTGGACGGCATCTGCGTGGAACAGATCAAACACTTTGGGCCTGGAGCGAAGCAATGGATCCTGGACCTTCTCAACCATTGCCTCAAGACATGCAAGATATCAAAGATGTGGAGAAAAGCAAAGGTAGCCGCGTTATTAAAGCCTGGGAAAGACCCAGATTCCCCGAAGAGCTACCGTCCGATATCGCTTCTATGCCACACCTACACAAACTGTATGAACGGCTGATACTGAATCGCATAGCAGGTGTAGAGGACCCAAAGCTCATTCCCCAACAGGCCGGTTTTAGACCGGGAAAATCCTGCACCAGCCAAATCTTGTCCATCACAGAACATATATAGGAAGGGTTTGAAAATAAAGAAATAACAGGGCTAGCCTTGGTTGATCTAAGCTCTGCATACGACACAGTGAACCATAGGCTGCTAAAGACAAAACTGTACGATGCACTTAAAGATTACCAGCTCGTAAAAATAATTGAGTCACTATTGCAAAACAGAATGTTCTATGTCACGCTGGAGAGCAGAAAAAGTCGATGGCAATCACAAAAAAACAGCCTCGCCCAGGGCAGTGTACTGGCCCCCCTTCTATTCAACCTGTATACCAATGATCAACCAACACCAAATTACACGACCTACTTTCTGTACGCCGAGGATTTGGCCATCACAGCTCAAGGAAAGGGTTTTGAGGAGGTAGAGCAAAAACTGGAACGCGCTCTTTGCATCATGTCAGAATACTGCCAGGAAAATTCCCTTAAACCTAATCCCTTAAAAACACAAGTCAGTGCCTTCCATCTTCGCTTAAAACAGGCGAACCGAAAGCTGAATGTAACCTGGAACGACACCACCTTAGAGTACACAGATAAACCAACATACCTGGGTGTTATGTTTAACAAAAATCTAGGGGCAGACCCATAACTCTGAGCATAGTAATGTGGGTTGCCTAAATTCACTTTTCACACGGCCCTCCGCTCGCTTCGCTCGCTACGGGGGCTCCTGACAAGGGAACTAACCAGGTGCTAACCCAAACTAACCCAAGACATACCCAAAATCAAGAAAAAAACTGTTTAGAAATATAACCTTAAAACAGTTGACGGCTCAAAGTTGCACGGCTGTCCCCAGACATAAATATTATATTGGATCGGTCACTGACGTACAAACTTCACTGCGAGAAGATCCGCCATAAAGTCGCAGCAAGAAATAATATACTGAGGAAATTATCCAACAGCAAATGGGGAGCCAGACCAATGGTGATGAGAACAACCGCCCAAGCACAGTGCTTCTCTACGGCAGAATATGCATGCCCGGTGTGGTTTAGATCCGCACATGCCAAAAAGGTCAACCTAAGCCTAAACGATACATGCCGACTACAATCGGATGCATGAAACCCACACCACTCTGGAAATTATATAAAGCGGTCGGTTTTACGGACCCCAACTCCCGAAGAGCCATACATGAGCGCACCGAGAAGTTCAAGCAGACCTTCGATGAACGCCACAGCTTATTCGGCGCCTCCTGTGAACCTGGCAGACTCAAATCCCGCAAGAGATTCCTCAACAACGAACTCAACGAGCCCCCAAATGACTACCCCCCATTACAGGAGATAACCAGCGTCGAGAATCTGAGATGGAAGATCTGAAGGACCATGAACCACATCAGAACGGGTGTAGCACCAGTGAAGGCAAGCTTGATTAAGTGGGGCCTTATGGACGAACACGACGACAGATGCCCCTGTGGCGGGTATCAGAACATGGAACACCTTCTGACATGCCCCAGCTGTCCCGGTGAATGTACCTTCGACGAACTATGGCAGGGAAGATAGGAAGCTTTTGACTTAGCCCAATACCGGCTGAAGAACTTTGGTCTCCGGACACTGTAACAGTTCGATTTTGCCAATTTTTAAATTTTATTTATATGCCGTACCTAGGGAAAAGGCTACCGTATTTTGCACGCATCCGTTCATTAGTTCTAAATTTATTAATTGGCCTTGCCAACAATTCGCTGGAAAATGCCATCGCGTCGGCTTATTAATTCTAAATTTATTAATTTGGTTTGCTTGAAAAGGCTACTTTCCTAATATGAATTAACTATATTTTAGGTATAGATTAGCTATATATTTGTATTAGCTTTTAGAATCCGTTGTGACTATTTATGTTAGTTGATAAACGATGTACCATATTATTAGGATAACTTGGTTTGATTCGTATCTTACTTATCATGAACAGCCAGCGAACCGATTTATATTTTTCAGAATGCTGTTCGTGAAGCCTGCTACACTTGACTCGATCCGTACGTTAGTAGAGGTATTTGTGACCTTCGCGATGGAGTAATAGGAATGTACCGTTTGTTGTGAATGCCAGCTGTCGATTCGAATTGCTAAAGGGTTATCGTTTTGTTAGGGAATATTCTCTATTATTTCGTGAATCCCTTGTTTTCAATGCATTAGTTGTGGCCTCCGCCATCATGTTGCCATCATGACAAGCGAGTTCGGTCGCATAATATCTTCGAATTATTCCTTGGATCGAATCACTCGGCATGTTTCCGCCCCTTACTACTTGTGACGCAGCATCGAATCTCGAAGGCCAATTGACGAAAGGAGTCGACGGCCTTTCACTAGTTTGATCGGAACGTAAAAGGAACGTTTGCGAGTGCGGTTGGAAACTTCACGTTTTAGTATTGTGCTATAATACAACCCTTTTTGATAGGGGATCTATTGTGTTGTTTCTGCTTATGTTTTAACACGACCGATTTTTCGGGCTCTACATGCTGTACGCTGTAAGCATTTTCTCTGGATTTCTTTTTCTATGGCCTGTGAAACGCGTGACCGCCATGATGCTAATTTTTTTTTGTTTCCATTATTTATAGCGGCTTCCACGTTCGTCCCATAAGACCGAGACCGTCGAATCTCTCATAGTCAACCCTCAGGTCCAAGTTTGAGGTAAATATCGCTACCGTTTTGCCTAAATTAATGAAATTGATTGCTTATCTGTGTTACCTTTTTTTTGTGCACATAACGCCATTTGCTTTTCCCATAGGTTATCTTATCTACTCCATTTTGTCTAACCGAATTTTTATTTTAATGTAACTTTAATTTGAATTCTATGGTGGGATTTATATATTCTTTTGGGAGTGATTCATACCTACCATTGTATATTCAAGTTGTCCGAACCGTAGTATCTCTTTTATTTGCTGATGGGCATTGTAAGTCCATGGGTTTTTTTGTCTGGTGAAATTTGCCTTATAAAGAAGATGTATTTATACTAAAAAGAAGGAGAGGGTCTGTGATTTTCCTTAAAGTAAGGGGGCTTCATTTAATGCGTACTGGATTATTTCAGGGTTTTTTCTGGAGGGCCAGAAGCAGGGCCACAACTTTCCCTGGAGGGTCAGAAGCTGAAGGACCACAACTTTTTTTTTCTGGAAGGCCAGAAGCGTCAGTGAAGGGCCTCAACTTCTTCTGGAGGGCCAGAAGTCTCCTTGAAGGGCCACCACGTTTTGCGGTGGGCCAGAACCCTCATCGAAGGGCTACGGCCTGGTGGTTCCTTCACTAGGGGCCATCGAGAGCCGTTCCTGGGTATCTATAAGTGCCGGCACCTCCACCAGAGTTCGACGACGAGATTGCATCACTGTGGAACTCACTCCCAGGACATCTGTTTCCCCCAGGTTACAACCTACAGGTATTCGAGAACCGTGCCAATCAACATTTTCGTACACACCGCTCGTCGAGTACCATAGGATCTCCGTTTAGTGTATGTGTCACTGCCATAAAAAAAATGACCTCCGAATTCGTTTTGGTTTACTAACTCTGGAAAACAGGAGAAAGCTTTCGGATATTACATTTTTAAATAAAATTCTCAATTATAAAGTAAACTCTTCGGATTTACTTCGATTAATAACTTTTAACAGTTCACCACGCCAATTAATGCATAAACATCTCTTTCATATACCATTTGGGACGCAAATCGTTATCACTTTTCTCCTCTGTGTCTAATGATGAGATTAGCTAATTACTACTATTCCGATGGGAATCCAGATTTATTTTTTTATTCCCAAGCGAAACTGAGGGGTAAAGGGCGCTTAATTAATATGAGCAAGTCTATAGTTGATTTTAAAACTCTAGTTCTTTTGGGATTTTTAAACTTTGAACCTTCTTTTTCTTTAGATATCTGTTTCGGTATTTTAGGTTATTATCCCTATAAGTTACCTTAGTACATCATAAGTGGATGTTGTATTGGTTTTTTTTACCCGTTTGTATCCTAAATAAATAAATTAGTTTGTGTTATTAATCATTTGCAAATCCATTTACTGAATTTTATAAGTTTGAATCACGATAATTATTGGCAATCCGATTTTTGCCCAGCATAATCATTATCAGGAATCTGACATTTTAAACAACTCTCGATCTTCTCGTCTTTGTTACTTTCCAGTACGAAGCAAAAACCGAACCCTTTATCGAACGGTATGCCCAAAGATATTTCGAACAGTAATAAATAAGGTTTTTGTCTCGAAATTCGGTGGACTTTTTCTCGTCTCCTGTCAACCGCTCTTCACGATGACGGACGGCGGAAATTTTACGACCCGACGTTGTCGCGACTTTCGTTTGACGAAAACATAAAAGATTCGCAGCTTTTATACAGAGTGAAAGGCAGGTGAATACGGTTTTACGTTTAGCAGAATTAGTTTCCTTTTATAGTGCCCTCCCACAAGAGAATATCTAGCAGAGTCAGATCCGAAGATCTTGCTGGCCATCGCAGCGATCTAGTATTTCCAATGAACTTATTTAAAGCCATTTCGTCCTGATTGTCACGAACCATTTTGCTAAAACTAAAGCCACTTTGATATGATATAACTAATTAAAGCACAAATTAATAGATAATTTTTCTAAGAAATGCAAAAAAGGCAATAAAATTTCAATGCGTACACTCCGCATCGCTAGTAGCTATTTTATTGACCTAGGAATGAAAATACGATTATTTTCGCCACAGATGAAAGAATAAAAGTTTTCTAATTTAAGGTCTCTTTACGGGTATTATGTAAACATGCCTTTTAAGATGTCCTCCTGAAAGAAATCCATGATATTAAAATAGGGAAAGTTGGACGGCCATTCTGGAATCTGGAAATTGTGAGAGGGTGGCCTTGAAAGTCCACGGCACTTAGGCCCTAGTGGACACCCTGTGAAAGAAAGAATCTCATTGTGTAGAGATGCTTCCTTAGCTGGCAGTCCCCCAGCTATGAGTCGTAGGTTCTTCCTTGATATACCCAGGTATGCCTTTGCTGCAGACTCATTAGGGTAGCTTAGTAGCCCCCTCGCCAGTCGACAGTTAGTTGTTTTGTCCTATCTTGCACTAAGGCCTCATAATGTTTGGACAGGCTGCCTTTCTAGCCAATTTATCCGCTGAGTTGTTACCTACGCACTGTGATGCCCTTTAACTCAGCACACAGAAATTCTGTTTTTGCGGAAGGCATCCTCGAGTGAATTATGCCTTTTTAGTACTGACCTGGCTATGAGTTTATAACTTTTCAGGCGAGTAGTGCTTTTCTACTGTCCATCTTCCGGCTCTGGATATAGCAGCAAGTTCAGACTGAACTATGCTTGCGTGTCCCTCCATAGATTATTTGAGTTCAATTCGCAAGCTACCAGAATAAATTCAACAGCCAGCTCCCCTTGGGTTTTTGAGCCATCCACGAAAATGTTAACCGAGCCTTCGGTTATAAATTCATTTTAGTTTGTCGAAGACAAACTTGGGAGGTATGCTGTTGCGCTGGCCTGCAGTAGTGACAGTCTTCCGACTGCCCCTTCCCACAGGTGGCGTCTAGTCTCTCCATATTCTATGCTGGGTTGCACACCAATAACTCTGAGCTTTAGCAATGTAGACTCCTAAAATATCTAGGAGCGGCAAGCACAACATTACTTCCATGGCTCTGGTTGGGGTTGTTCTCATAGCTCCCGTTATGGTTAGGCAGGCAGTTCTCTGTACCTGACTGAGCTTAAGCATTGCCGATTTTTGTTGCCCCTTGGGCCACCAAACTAAGGCTCCATAGGCAATCATATGTCTTATGATAGCAGTATATATCCACATTACGATCCTGGGTTTCATCCCCACGTTCCTGCGACTGTTCATAAGAAATGTTAGTCTTCATTCTAAATGAAGATTCCAGATTAATTTAGCATCGACGTTACCCCAAGGTATTTTACCTCCGACGCAAAATTTAGTTGTGTGTTTAGGAGGGTCAGAGGCCGCAGTGGCTCCGTTCTCCTTTTTCTGGTCAAGAGCACCATCTCCGTTTTCGTGTGGTTTACAGACAGGGAATCCTCCCTACACCACTCTTCGACTAATCGAAGGGCACTCTGCACTGCACAGAACTTTTTAGAACTTTCCATTGAGCCGTCTCGTAAGATCGTCTGCATATGCATTGGCGTAAAATCCATCGCAGTGGTGACAGAACGCCTCCCTGCAGGCAGCCTCTGGCAACGGTGCCTCTCATTACAGTGAGTTAATTTGCACGCGTCTCTTTGAGAGCATGTTGAAAATCCAGCCACTGACAGCAGGAGGGACACCTCTTTATCAAACGCATCCTCAATATCAATAAATACACCTATGGTGGATTCCTTATTGCCCAGCGATCTCTAGATCCGGCTCACTGCTGAATGCAAGGCCGTGTCGATTGATCTTCCCGGTAGTCTACGCATGCTGGTTGGGATGCAGCGGTCGGTTGACCCGTACGCAGTTCCTCAAGTATCGCTCACACAGCCTCTCCAGACTTTTCAACACAAAGAATGTTAGGCTGATTGGTCAGTAGACTTTGAAGATAGTGTAATCGGTCCTTGCTGCTTTTGGTATGAACACCACTCTTACTTCTCTTCATGCCTTCGGGATGTAGTGCAGCGCTAGGCATGCACAGACCACCTTTGCCAAGTGCAGCAGTAGCTCGTCCAAGCCCCACTGTGGTAGGGCTAGACGGATGCCGTTAGTACCTCGCGATTTGAAGGGTGAGAAACTTAGTATTGCCCCTCGTATTTCGTCTTCAATGACTATTTGGTTGGCAATTTGCCAGTCCAAATCAGTGGGTTAAACTTTGTCTCGTCTGGCCAGTTCCTGTCGTCTATTGCCGACGAACCAGGGAATTGAGTCTGCATAAGCAGTTCAAGACTCTCTTAGCGTTCTTGGTGCCGTCCTCCCTTGTTAGTAGACCTAGGTCGCGATCTTTGCCTTTTGCGAGGACTTTGTAAAGCCGTGAGGTCTGTGAGTAATCCTCGACCTCCTCACAGTAGGTTCGCCAGGCCTCTCTCAGTTTTTTTCTTTGCTATAAACTCCCACAGATTTGTGCTGTATTGCTCCCAGTCGGCTTAAGTTTTGCTCTGTTAAAAGATTTTCTCGCTGTCCTCTTGAGTTCTCCCAGCTCTTGCGATGCTTCAAGAGGGCAAGATTTTTCAAAAGCTTTAGTTATGGCGGTCTCTAAGCCTATCATACGGCTTTCCAAGCCGTCATTGTCTTTCGGCGTATTCCCTTCAAATTCGCGTAGGTTCTCCCGGAGCCGGACTAGGATCTAAGCCCGATCCGTCCTTCGGGGATCCCTAAAAAGCTTCTTGGGCGCCTTAATTGAGCTAAGTTCAAAGGTTAAACAGCGTTGATCTGACATGGTGATCTTGTGAGAGACATGCCAGTTTGTGACTGACTGAGATATGCCCGCCGACGTGAGTATTATATCAATTATGGTTTAACTCCTGGAGTTAATAAAGGTTGGTGCAGTACCTTTGTTTAAAATGTTAATGTTGCTACCTGTAATGTAATCATAAAGTGATTCACCTCTAGCATCGTTGTCTTCATTGCCTCAGGTCACATGGTGTGCGTTAGCTTCACAACCGAAAATGATCTATCATTTCTGGTTTTGGCAGTGTACTATCAGCTCCACCATTTTCCTCGTGGGAGACAGTATTGCCGAGTCCTGGGGGAGGTACACTGAAGCTAAGACTACAAAGTTAATTTTGAGGGCAAATACATATTCCATCTTCAAGGTAGTTCGGTCAGAAGTGGACCAGTGATATAAAGGCTGGGCTTTGATGTGCTGAGTTACAAATATTGCAGCCCTTGGTCCTTCTGTTGTGGGTAAACTAAAAATGCGACCACTCAGCCTGGTTAGTCCAGTTACCCTGGGTTTCACTACCCAGGGTTCCTGGATCAAGGCCAGTTCATTCTGCGTTTCGTCTAGGCGGCGGCAGAGTACTGCGGTCGCAGTTCGGCTATGATGCAGATTACTCTGGACTAAGCTAACTGAACCCGCCATTGGGTCGTTTTAGGGGTTGGTTCGGTTGATGAACCCTTTCTTTTGCCAGCCCAGGGATATCGATTTCGATGTCTTCCTTCAGGAGGGTATTATCGTCCACTGGGACAGCGGCATCATTTGTTCACGATGGCTCAGCCCCTCCAGCTTCAGTCTCCATTGGCTCCTGAACTGGTTTACTGATTTTGGGGTGCCCCGTTTATGTCTGATTTTTCAGGCCGTACTCTAAGGACGAGGGAGGTGAAGATGTAGTTCAATCTCATCGATTTCGACATTAGAGTGGCCAAGTCATCGTCTTCGACACTGAAGACGAGGAGGTGGCCTTTCGGGTTGTTTTTGGCCTCATTGTGGAAGATACACCACTTGCCGACGTTTAGCGCCGGGTTCTGTCCTGCCAGGCGACAAAGTAGAATCTCCTTCTACCCGTGGGTAGCGCCTGCCTCTAGTGAGATCCAGAGAGATGCCTTCGTCAGCCTTGGCAGTCGATCCGCGCGAACGACAGCAAGGGTCGCGTTCTCCCAGGGCTTCAGTTTGCTGATAGCTTCCGTGAGCCATGCCAGCGTATCCTCTAGAGTCCATGAATAAAGTTTTTTTTCGGTAAAACGAGTTCTCTTGGTCAGGTAAAATTTGAAACGAATGTGACGATTTTTAAGATGTTCCTAAGGTGGTGAGCCCCAAATTCGAACCGTCAAAGAAACAGTAAATATATTTTGGGTTAAAACAGATGCGATCGTTGATGTTCTACCGAAAAATTGATTTTCCAAACATTCTAGGTTTTCTGACACTCACGTGAAATCATTTTCCGATTCTACAGATAATTTCCTATAAGTGTAATAACTAATCTCCAGACAATCCTAATGCGAAAAGTGTCAAATCAGCATGCTGCCATGAAAGAAATTGGAGAAGTTTTCTCATTTACGTGAGTCCATTTTCGGATTAAACAGATATAACGCAGTTTCTATGTTTTTACGGCACTCTCCGCTTTAACCTTCTTATTATACGGGCTAGTGAGGAAAATCTTTCTCGCAAAATCTAATTCAAACACTCTTACTCCAGTTTTATTGTAACGAAATATAAGTTCATCATATATCAATCTATTCCGCTCACTAAAGTCTATCTATTTATCAATGGTTTTCAATGTGCAGTATATTACAGTGACTTTATACAAGAGTATATTGATCGGCAGTGACACCTATCTGTGAATGGATACATTTCGCACAATTAACTATTTAAGGAGAACAGGTACGCAGATTTATATCCATAATTCGCGAATTCGTGTAATTACAGATTTCTTTGTTGAAGTGAATGCCATCTGTTGGGAAACGGGCTTATCTCGTATAGTTGGTAATTGAAGAACGTAGTGCGTTGTTCAATACCTGTAAAATTAGCATGTAATCTACAATAGATTGCTACATTTAGCGTATGTTGAATGTTTCCTTAGTTTGACGCCGGGTTTCCGATAGCGGTTGTCACATGGTTAAAATTGCCCAATGAGAGCATTGAAAATCGAAATAGGTAGAACGTACAAAATTTTGAAAGCAAGGTGGGTCATCTTAGTGGTAACGGTCGAGGCGGTAAGTGCGAATGATTTGATCTTAAAATATTTTATTCATCCTGCATATTTTTCAATAGTCTTTTCATATTTTAAATACAGAATTGATAATCGTTCCTGATTCGGTTAACCATATTTCGCTTAAGTAAGAATTTATCACTTTTGTATTGCACTTTCGAGTGATTTGCAATTTCAATAATCTAAATTTTTTGTAGTGGCCTTTAGGTTTAAATACCGTTTTTTTTTTGGTGGATAATTGCATATCTTATTGGTCAAATTCGTGTAATTTGATAATGGTTTAATCCAAATATATAGAGAACGTAATTATTTCATCGTTTAGTGGTCATACATATGATTTTACATATTTTCATTTAAATTGAACAGTATTACTTACTTACTTTATATGTCCCTGTAAAGGGTAGTTAATTGAATTTGAGTAGAGTTTCTCTGGATTTTCCTTTGTAGTATTGTTGATCATAGTTTTTTCAGGCTTATTTCATTAATATTTCAGTTGATTTGTAACACCAATCACTAGCACTTACTCACATAATATGTGAATTTACTTGTTTTTTCTCTTTACTTTTTATATTAATTCATCTCTCAAGGCGAGTTAGAGATTACCTCGTTTTTATCTTTAATTAATTGAGACGTAATTTACGTTCAATTATAGTTTATGTGCCAAGGGCCATATATATATAGCTTAAGTAATAGAAATTACTTATTTGGAGTCATAAGACTCGATGTAAGAGAGGTTGTACCTCGTTTTTTCTAGTTTTCCAATTATCGTTTATGTGCCAAGGGCCATATTAAAGGAAAGAAATAGAAATTACTTATTTTATAATAAGACTCATTTATAGAGAGGTTATAACTCGATTTTAATATTTATCATAAAAATTAAGTTATCTTTTGTTTAAATTTGCCAGAGCCACTGTTTTAAAACAAGTTGCATAATTTTCTTTTGAATTTCATGTCTCAAAGTAAGGAAGAGGAATATCTTGCGTAACAGTAGCTATTGATAATTTTTGCTTAACAGCAGTTATTTATAATTTTTGCTTAACTGTAGTTGTTTATAATTTTCGCCCAATTTAAATTCGTAATTTAAGTTTCCGATTATACCTGCTGTAATCAGTAAATTTTCAAATTGTTGATCACTTCCTCCAATCGTAATTGTCCAACTGAGATCCACAGGATATTTCTCTATATAATTTACTGGCGATTTACACTGGTCTAAAGATTTGTTATTATTTTTTTCATGTGAACACTGCTGGAAAACTATCAATGTCCACGTCATTGTGCCGGACTGGTTGAGGGAGTCGATACTGAGAGAACCTTATAAGTCCTAAGACGTCCTTGTGATTGTTAACTCAGGAATAGGCAGAAGCAGGTCCCAGTAATGGTCCCAATACGGTTGCATGGTTATAGGATAGTTGGACAAGAAGATAGGTACGAGTTAGTAAAATCAAAAATTGTAAAGACCAGTATAAACATCCTAATTATTTATTCTTCATCACATAACAAACTTATTTATAAACCGTATTTCAAGTAATGTTTGTGAACTATATTTTCAGTGACCAATTGTATTTGATTGCATTTGTAATCTAATTTTAATTATATTGATCTCAATTATATTGATAACTGCAGTGCACATGGTACCATAAGTGGTAATTTAATCATATAGTTAATATATAATTTGTTTTTAAGTTGATTTCTTTGATTTACCGCAAGCTCTGGCGCCCTTTATAAATTTAACCGACAGAGGAAGTAACCTAACTCACGCCCTATTCTTATGCTTAATTAAATTAAATAAATTAACTATCCTTACAAATTGGCGAATGAGCAGATAATCATTACAATTGGCGCTCAACTAATTAATTAAAATAATTAAATACCTTTTCATTACAATTGGCGGCCAATGCCATGCATAATTAATTAATTAATATTCAACTAATTTCATCACAAATTGGCGCCCAATACCTTTCATTACATTATAAAGTATAAAGTATTATATATTTGGGCATACCATCTACCCTTTCTTTCTAGTGATAATTTCCACTCGTACTTATGCTCTGTCCAAATTTTACTTTTCAATTTTCCTAGTATTTCATTACTGTTTAGTGGTAGGTTTTTTGGCACTTTTAAATGTTTCCCTATATTGGTGACATTGTCAGTTTGTTCGCAACCAGTTATACCAGAAAATCCAGGAATCCAGGCCATTCTGATATATTTGCCTGTCTCTACCGGCGTCGCAACGAGTACTTTTGTTTTTAGCGTGTACATGTCCATGTTCGGGTTTATGTCATTTTGGTTTAATTTGTCTATTGCACTTTTTAGGTCTGTGCATATAATAGCTTTGTTGATATTTTTGTTTATGATAAATATAGTAGCTCCATGAATTGCTACCATCTTTACAGCACAAATGTCGTATTCATCAGGGAGCCTCGACCTGAAGTTCTATTTTAATTTAGGACAGTGGGTTCCATATCCAATTTTACTGCTATCCTTTGATCCATCTGTGTACACAAATAGGGGAAATGTGCCTGAGTTGGCATACCGGACAAGTTGGCATAGTAGTTTGCGGCGCAATTAACCTTCTCCTTCTGTTTACTCATCGTCTACATGCCGGCAGATGTGTTCGTGGTGTCCTCCGATAATAGTCAAAGACGTTAATTAATATTGTTTTTTTTGAAGGTAAGAAATGTTTAATTTGCTCTTATAACTTGCTCAAAAGCAAGAACCTCCTGATGTTTTTTTAAATTTTAACAAACGTAAATCGATTTTGTAAACATAACCTTAAAATCCTATGGTACAACCATTGCTATATTGTATTGTAGTTGTAAGTAAATCGGTCTTGTTTTTAAAAAAGTCGTTTCGGGCGAGTTGACATATTATAGTTTCGGGCTAGTTGGCATAATATGCCAACTCGCCTCTACGTAACATAATTAATAATTTGGTTTATTGTTGCAGATTTAATTAAAAATGGTGGGAAAATACCAACGAAAAGGTAATCGTCTTTAATGGGACGAAGATGACATGAAAGCAGCAATAAGAGCTGTTAAATCTGGAAAAAATGGTTGTTAACATCCAAAACCTACAGTGTTCCATTTGGCACATTATGACGACGCTGTCAGGGAACGAATACATTTAGTGTAGGAGTAGAAAAAGGCTATTTGCACGGGAAAAGACCAACCTTTGATGATACTATGGAACGTCACCTCGTTAACCACATTAAAAACATGGAAGCTAGGTTCCTTAGATTTATGACTTTAGAGGTACGCAAACATGCCTATGAGATGGCCGTCCAGAATAACATTAAACACTCGTTCAAGATGACGGGCTGGGATTAGTTAAAGGGATTTACGAAACGCAGTCCGACATTTCACTTAGGATACCTCAGCCAACCTCTTCTTCCAGAGCACGTGCGTTTAACAGGGTACAAAGTGCAATGAGTGCTTCCGGGTCTTATTTACCGCCGTGTTTTATATTTCCGCGCAAAAACACGAAAAACGAACTAATGGACGATTCTCCTCCTGGTTCAGTTGGCTTTGCTCAGGAGAACGGATGGACAACTTCCAAAATTTTTTTAAAGTGGCTTAAATTTTTTGCTGAAACTGTAAAACCTATAGAAACAGAAAAAGTGTTGCTGATACTAGATGGGCATATAAGCCACAATTCGTTAGAGGCCCAGATTTATGCGAAAAGTAAAGGCATTATCATATTTAGTCTACCACCGCACTGTACCTATAGGGTACAGCCATTAGATGTCACAGTCTTTGGACCACTCTCGACTTACTACAATCAAGAAATTACTAGCTGGTTTAAACAGAATCCTGGGAGAGTGGTCACTCATCTTCAGGTAGGAAAGACTTTTAAGGCTGCCTACCAGAAAGCAGCTACTATGAACAATGCTGAAAAAGATTTTTTTTAAAACGGGTATATACCCTTTTAATAAAGATGTACTTCCGGATTGGATGTTTGAGCCGGCGGAAATCACCAACTACAATCAGAATAATGAAGAACCAAAATATAACGGGAAAAGGTCAGAAGAAGAAAAAGAACCGAATAATAACGAGAGAACGACAGAAGAGGAAAGTAATATAGAGCAAAGAAATAAGAATTTTAATACAGAAGATAATTCGCAGGTAGCCAGACCATCTGGCATACAAAATAAAATATTGCAAAAAAATACCAACATCTTGCTTAATCCTACCCTCCGAAATTTCACCTTTACCAAAAGCTACTAATATGAGCAAGAAAAGAAAACGCAACAGCCCTTCTAAATACGGCGGCGACGTCTTAAACACAACACCCGAAATAGAACTTTTAAAAATGAAAACTACAGACAAGAATGCTGAGTTACTTAGAAAGGAGGCAAAAAAAATCTAGATTTTTTCATGATACTGATCCCAAAATTAAACCTGCATCTAGAAAAACTGCTACAATTGCAAACAGTTTAATACAGTTAAATCAGAGATAGAGATCAGTGACGATGGCTTCTGCCTGCATCTTTTGCAATGGACTATTTTCTTGCTCCAAACCAAATAAAAAATGGATTTGTTGCTTGTCTTGTAATAAATGGGCCCACTGCGAATGTGCAGGTTGCCACTTCAAAACAAAGCAGTATATATGTGAACTTTGTGTTTAGCTTAGGTACCTACTCCCTGCTTTATTTTAAGTTTACTTTTTTGATCAATAATATTTGTGTTTTGTATATCTTTAGGTTTTGTTAATTTTATTTTTAGGTATTAATAATTGTACCTAACTCTGTATCAGTTAGGTACCTAACTGTTTTATTGGTATTTTTTAAAGAATATTGTTTTTTCATTTATGTATTTTTTTAATAAACTTTATTTGAAAATTTAGTCTCATCTTATATTTAGGGTATTTACTTTAAGTAACTTGGAAATTCGGGCAAGATCGAATACTATGCCATATTCAGCCCGAGGTGGCATACCTAGGTGATTTTTTAAAAATTTATAATTAAAAAAACAAAGTTAGGGTTCTATTCATTTTTGTTACGGTTAGTCTAGGTATATTATCTTATCTAACTACCAAGTTTTAGCCCGTAAATCCCAAAAATAACAGAAAAAAAATAATTACGAAATGTATGCCAACCCGGGCACATTTCCCATACGTACGCTTTTGTATTTTTCTTTTCTTTCTAGGCGGGAAATTCGGTTCTGGTGCGTTGGTTTTATTTCAGATTTATATTGTATTTGATAGCATGGCAATCTGTAATTTTTTTCGATCTTATTGCTATATGTCGGTAGATAGTTCAAAGCTTGAATCAAATATGGGATATTTTTCCCCCTCCACCTATTAGTTTCACAATATTTGACAAAATGACATGTCCATAATAAGGATTTCTTGGATTTGTGGCGCCATCTGTTGGGCTATAGAGCAAATATTTATTCTGTGGCTTACTTCCTTAAAGTAACCAAAAGAAGAACTTTTTGGTCCTTTTATGAAGGTATAGATGAATTAGCACCATCCATTCGTCTACCAAAAGTGCTATCCAAGGAGCATTCAAATGAAATCGGTCTACTAAATAATAGAGCCCTAGACACCTATTCTGAGACACCTAAAGAAAGTCTAAGGATTCTTATAGAAACACATTTCCGCGGGCCAAGCATAAGCGTCAAAGAAGCGCTGGCACAAGAAGACGAACCAATTGAAACCGCTCAGCGGCCTACAAAAAGGGTAAAAGGTCTAGTACAATCAGATGGGCGATACATAGCTTTAAACCCTATAAATACTCGAAAGTAAATTGACTCTTTCCAGCCTGGTTACAACAAGGTATAGAGCACCTATTACCACACATTCAGTCAATCTTCACAGCCAGCTTTGCACTGGGCTACATTCACGAAAACTGGAGGAAAGTTAAGGTAGCGTTCATACCGATCACAAGAGGAACCAAAATCTTACCGCCCCATTAGCTTAACCTCCTTGCTTCTTAAAACGATGGAAACGATTATCGATAGGCACGTAAGAAGCAAGTTTCTTTCTAACGCTCCACTGCGTGCAAAACAATTCGCATACCAACCATCGAAATCTACCACCCATGCTCTTCAAAATCTCATCCGCGATATAGAGAAGGCACTAGCTGAAAAATAAGTGGCTCTGTGTGCATTTCTAGACATAGAGGGTGCAGTTGACAACATCTCACATGAATCCATTCAGCGCGCCACATTTCGTAGAGGAGTGGAACCAACCACTACACAATCGATAAAATCCATGCTAACCAGCCGTCAAGTCACGGCGACCATTGGAGAAACAGCCGCTACAGTCAAAGTAATAAAGGGATGCCCCCAAGGAGGGGTCCTATTGCCCCTGGTTGTTGACGATCTACTGGTAAGACTGAAGTTTACGCATATGACCTAGTTATAGTAATAGTTGGGAAGCATGACAACGTTCTCCCAGAACGTATGCAAAGTGCACTCAACTTTGTCAGCACATGGTGTACACAGGAAAGACTAAATGTCAACCCAACCAAAACCGTAGTGACCCCATTTCCAAAAAGAAGGAAGCTGATCTTTATAGCACCCACTTAGTGAGGAACAACGGTAGAGCTTTCAAAAGAGGTTAAGTATCTTGGGATCATTCTTGACCGGAAACTAACCTGGAAAGAACTCTGAAGGGCAATCTGATAGACGCGACGACCAAACCAACCGATACAATGGAAACAAAACTCCATTTTGATCGCTCCTTTATAGTGGTAATTGAATACCGCAATACTACAGGGGAAAGACTAAAGCAACTATAGAGGAGATCACTTGTCTGGTACACCGATGGATCAAAGATGAAAGTACGAGTGGGATCCGGAGTTTACGGATCTAGCTGTCAAAACTCTGCATTTTTAGGAGGTATCCCCCAATCTTTCAAGTAGAACTAAATGATATCAATTTAGCCATCTCTAAATGTGCTAAAAAAGATCTAAGATGTGCGTAGACCTATATCCTATCAGATAGTCAAGCCGCCTTAAAAGCGCTTGCATCTAGCAGAATCAACTCTCGGCTAGTGTGGGATTGTCGGATGGCTGCAGATCAACTGGCAAACAGAAACAAACTCACTCTAATGTGGGTACCAGGGCACGGGAGTGTGGTAGGCAACTAAGCCGTTAACTAGGTCGCATGGAATTGTGCACACACTACCTTTTGCGGGCCTGGACCATTGTGTGGCATCACTAAAAAGCACGTAATAGATGAACTCAGAAATTGGGAAAAAGGCGGAAATAAACACATTGCGCCAATGCACCTGGGTAGAGACAGGCGAAAAGACTCACATCTCTCACTCGTCTAACTACACAAAAACTTCTCAAGCTACAAAAAATGAGATAAAGCTGGTCGTAGACCTTCTCACTGGACATGACCTCTGGAGGTACCACCTCAAGAAAATGGGAAAAGCCACTGACGAACAATGCAGAGTCTGCCAAACTATGTCTGAAACATCAGAGCACCTACTCTGCGAATGGCCTTGTGGCACCTGGAGATCTACAAAAGCTCAACCTTCGAAATATTCTGAGGTTCTCGAAAGAGATAGGAATTTTTGTGTAAAATAGAAGGGTATACACAAAAGATCAGTTTTGGTCGACGTGTTGAAGGGCAAATCTTGCCGAGCGACCCCTCTACCATACCATGCCATACCTTCTTATTGGTTAGGTATATTTTGGTGAATTAATATTTTATTCCCAAAATGTGGCATAGGCCCCTTATTGTCCCGAGCTATTCCATTTACAAAATTGAGTTTAGAGAACCCTTAATAAAAAGAAAATATGAAAAAACTGTATGTTTTTAGAAACAGAATTTTCAATTAGCTAATAAAATGAAGTGCAACGGAAACCACCAAGTAACTCCGATCGAAAATTCCATATAGGTACGCGATATCTTTTCGATGGACCGTGGGAACCATGGTACGGGCCTTCGTCCGCCACTGTCGAATTGTATTCGAACGCGCCTCGGTGCACCCAGGATTAGCGATGCGCCGATGATAGCCCGTTGGGCAGCCAGCGATACGGTCGAGCAAGTCGGGTCCGATCGAGATTGATATTCGGGATTAAAATCAATTTGGAAAGTATTAGATGTCATATTATTTAGATGGACTCGGCGCGGACAGAAAGCACGACAATCGGTCGACGATGAAATACCTCAGCCAATTATAAGGGTGAATATTTGATAAGCATTTTTTAAACGCCGCTTAAGGAGATTCGGGCATCTGGTTTCGGTTACAAAACCGGAGATATGAGCATGCAAATATAATCGAGAAACAATGATATTTTCGGTATTTCGATTAAAAGCCTGAACTAACGTGTAATATATTAATAGTTTCGGTTTCTTTTAAGACATCTTAAGTCAATAATTTATTGGCTATTTATCGTTGCCTTTATTGACCTGTTCTGGAAGAAGTAATTAACAAACCACACAAAATAATTTAATTTCGGATATATAGACAGTTACGTTCATCATTAAGCTACAAAGTTGCATGTTAATTTTCCCTTTATAGTTTTGATTATTTCGTTAAATTAATAAATTAAATAGTTTCAAAGTTAAATTATTTTCCAGCAAAACTCGTCATAGGTACCTTTATGGAAGAACTATAGGGTGACTTCGAAAAGTTTAACGTTCGCATCTCAAAAAATCATATTTTTGTATACTTTTGACTTTCGTGCAAACTTTTAGACATAATCCATTCGCGGCAGGATCACAATCTCCTCGATTTTGATAATCCCACTAATCAAAATCTCAACTAAATTAAATTTTCGACAAGCTTAAACAGATTTTCTTTGGATATTTTGATGTAATTTGAAGGTAATCTCGGTTTATGTTAATGTGAGTAGTTTGGGTTAGTTTGAACAGCAGCCAACACTGAAACATAATACCGGCACTGGTGCTTGGGTATATCGTAAATGCGATAATATAGGCAACCATATTTCGAAAGTAGTAATCATGGTCGTTTTGCACAGGTAAAAATGTAATGATTTTTACGTTTCTCTAAAACATATACCACCGACCAAGAATCAGCGAAAATATGGTTGCCTATATTCTCGCATTTACAATATACCCGAGCACCTGAGCCGTTGCTATGTTCCAGTGGTGGCAATACTTTTCCCTGGAAGTGTAACTACCAACAACATAATTATTTAGAAAGAGACAGTCTACTTGTGCCTCAATAATCCAGTCTTCTGTGATGGCTACTATACTGAAGAAAGGCTTTCAGTTCATGAGTTTTGTTCCTTAGTGATCATATATTGCAATGGAAGATGCTTAGTTGTCTTCCCTGGTCATCTGTCCTCTCTGGTGGGACAAAACCTGTCATCTGCCTTTCCAAGTTTAAGAACTTCTTTACATACACTCCGACAGGCCAGATTTCAGGTGACATAGCTTCTTGTTCTTTTTCCTGTGGATCTCATATTTTGAAGGAACTGACATAATTCTGTTTAGTGCCTAATTTTTCACAGAGAGGAGGAAGTTACTTTGTTATCCAGTAGGTAATCTTCAACTTCCTTCACCACTGAATCAGCTGAAAGACCTGAGAGAAACAGCCATGAACAACCCTTTTCTACTTTTGTTGCAACTTTAAAGCCAGAATTTCGTTGTAATGGAGGTGTCCGCAGGATTTTTCTCAACCACCCTCTTTTCTTTTGGGTTTCCCAGTTATCCTGTTGATTTTTATCAATTGTTTCTTTGTTTTAGTTTTGGTCAATTTTTCCGGGCTCCGCCTTCTCTACTGACAACTGCTCTCTGATTGGCTGGGCAAGTGAACTGCTCTTCTTCTTTTTCCTCTTCGATTTAGGGCTTGTAGCAATATCAGCTGATGGTATGTTCTCTGTCAGTACGTTGCTAGCTTTCAGCATATCGTCATTGACAGACAGGATGTGTGGATCAGCTGATTCTTTGTTTACATTTTTGGAATCAAGGTTTTTCTCCAGATTTTTTACTTTTTCCTTCAGAAGGCTGTTGTGCTCAACAAGAATCTCGTTCTTAACGAATCTAAATCTTTTCTGAAGTCCCTGATGTAGAGGTTATGTTGTGCTCCAGGCAGATCACCCGCATGTCACTGATAAATCTCGGGGGGTTGTGGGAATTTATATATTGTCAGGATCTTGTTCCATCAAAAACATTTTGATTTATCGGGGTTTTGATTTATCTGGACCAGATTTTGATGTTCTTGGTTTTGTTTGCGGAATAAAATTCTTTAACTTTAATTGTCAATAATTTGGTATAGCCGGCATTCCGATGTGTCGAATCTTGAGCATAGTCAAGGTTTTGA
>MU188821.1:7721-25019 GCA_016904865.1 Pissodes strobi
ATTTACTTCTCATGTTAATTCATGAATTGGTATTTTTTATCAACTATTTATTGATCTAATGATATTATCGCTGCCATAGGATTAATTTAGATGGCTGTTCGTTTAGCAAATACTGCTTATTTTTGGTACTTTGTGACTAACTGCGCTTAGTCAGAACCTCAAGGATGCAAAGTTTAGTTAGAACTGTTTCCAAACAGGTATTAGACAACCTTAATGTTATAGAACACAGATTAAAACTTTGCGTGCCTATGTGCGTAACTTCATTTAAATAAAAGCTATTCCTGCACTCTAAACCGGCTTAGTTCACCTTCGCATTCCGTGAAATAAGCTCCCCTAAACGTAATGTAAATTTAAAACGTTTTCCTACACTTAACGTCAGATACTTGAGACAAGATTTATGTTAGAAGCAGAATTGGGTTAAACTGCCGTGGAACTACTTATAACAAGACATGTCGGCTTCTGACACTTGAAAGCTCTTGTAATCACAAGGAGATGTAAAGCTTTACACAAGATATGCACAGTGATAGAGTTAACATAACTCTTAATTAAAGCAGGAAGAGTGATGACAATTAAATAGTATGGGCGCTGTAAATTTTTGCAGCATTTTTACGTTTTATAAAGAAGCAGTACGATATTCTTTGCTACTGCATTTTGAGTATATCAGAAAGTACGGTAGGTTGTCAAAGGAAACTATTGGAAAAAATCTAGATATTTTATTGAACGTTTTTAAGGAGCTTAATGAGAAACGTTTTTGGGTTGCCTCTTCTGATCTTCAAAGTTATTTATAATGTGGTTACATAGAAAAAAAACTACACTCAAACTGGTAAGATCAGAACCGTACTATACTAAATGCTCTGAAACTAAAATAAATGGAAGAGTTGTAAAAACTTAAAAATGCCGAATGCATTCGGACGCCAGGGCGTTAAAGTATTGAAAGTAGCAAAAAAGTCGATAAGCTGGCCAGTGTAGAGTTGGAGATCTCCTCGCGCGTCTGGACTCATGTAGTCCTACAAGGTTTTATAAAAACTCAGAAGCACAAATTCAAATAATATGTAATAGCTTCTAGATAAAGCGTTGTATCTATGGAACTAAGTCAATCATAGGTAAATAAAAGTTCGGGGTCATCAAACAATAATAAATTATATTGCTTTAAAGCACAATACTCGCCGATTCTATAAACCCGTGTTTTAAAGCATACAAACACGTGACATGAATAATGGCAATCAATACCTATGAGGCTAAATATGTATATTCTTGGACATATTTTTACAATGAATTTAATTTCAAAATAAACCGGTGTTCAAATGAAGGGACGCACTCCATTTTCGTCAAAATTTTCAAAGCTGAAACCAAGTTAAAGAATAAAAACATGTGACATAAATGGTAGCCATCAATACCTGTGCGGCTAAAAATACATATCATCCGAAGTATTTTCACAAACAATTAAATTTCAATATAAATTCTAGGGGACAGTTATTAGACCTGTTTTCTCTAATTGTACCGGTAGCAAAAATCCTTTATTTCTTAAATGCTCAAATAGTCGAAAAGAAGAAAAAAATTATCAAAGAAAATTGCATGACTGAATGGCTTTTTTATGACAGATAACAAATTCATAACAACACCAACCCCGAGTCCAAGTTCAGAATAGTTTTTGTTTTCGTAAGGAGTAAAATAAATAGCCATCCGATGAAGAATGGCACCATAATTTGAAGCCAAAACGAACTGGTTTACATCGAATAAATATTTTGCAGGAAGATTTTGTCAATGTATGGCACCATTTGTCCATCAATCGATAAAACATATGAAATATCTCCCCACTGCAATTTTTTCTACTGATAATATCAAGAAGAGGTCTTACTTTTAGACCGTCAGATAGTGACAGATTTAGGTGCCCCATTTTCGCATACAAGCCTCGAATAGGGTTGAAAAGTACATCGATGTTGAGTAAAATGGAGGGACTCTTATGAGTGGCCCCTGGGGATAACATATGGAAAATTCGATTTTCCAGAACAGAAATAAAAGGAGTCTGTTGCTCATATTTTCACGCAAGCCGTGTTGACTAAATTATTAACTAATAGAACCTGGCTTCGGAAAACTAAAGGCTTGAGTATTGCAGGTGGCTAAAGGATTGAAATAAGGGCGTAATTTTGTAAGAAAAAATCGAGATTTTGACAGATTTTTCCACACAAGCCCATCGAAAGTATGAAAACGTACATCATCACTAGCCCGAAAAACATATTGGCTTGAGTGGCGCGAATGGATAAGTAGATTCTATGGTCGGAAAATTTAACGGAAATTCGTTTCAATTTTTCAGTTATTTTTTCATGCAAGCCTATGAAAGTATAGAATGTTATTGACGTGTTAGACATTACAATAAAATTGGCATGACTATCGGATGTGGCCAGAACGAAGGCTTGCGTCGGAAATTTGCAGGAAAATTGTATGGAAATTGTCTCCATGTTCTCACGCAAGCTGTTTGGCATATACTTAGAAAACATGATTCTAAGACTTGAGTGTGGGACATGGTCATCAAATTATTTATACACAATTTATTTAACAAAGAGCTGACAAAAAATCTAGAAATTTCCACCATTTTCCCACACAAGCCCTCTGGCATATGCTTAGAAAAAGTGATTCTAAGACTATATAACATAAGTCTTGAGTGTCGGACGTGGTCATCATATTAATTATATATTTTGATCAACGTATTCTCTTCTAGACCGTCAGATAGTGACAGATTTAGGTGCCCCATTTTTGCATACAAGCCTCAAATATGGTTGAAAAGTACATCGATGTTAAGTGAAATGCAGAGAAATTTAAGAGTGCCCCCTGGGGATAACATAATATGGAAAATTCGATTTTCCAAAACAGAAATAAAAGGAGCCTGTTGCCCAATTATTAATTAATAAAACCTGGCTTCGGAATACCAAGGGCTTGAGTGTTGCAGATGGCTGAAGGCTTATAATGAGGACGTAATCTTGTAAGGAAAAATCCAGATTTTGACAGATTGTTTTACAGAAACCCATCGAAAGAATGAAAACTTACATCGTCACTAGCCCGAAAAGCATATTGGCTTGAGTGGCGTGAACGGATAAGTAGATTTTGGGGTCGGAAAATTTAACGGAAATTATTTTCAATTTTTCAGTTATTTTCTCATGCAAGCCTTTAAAAGCATAGAATGTTATTGATATGTTAAACATTTCAATAAAATTAGCATGACTGTCGGATGTGACCGGAGCGAAGGCTTGCGTCGGAAAGTTGCAGGAAATTGTCTCCATTTTCTCCCGCAAGCTGTTTGCCATATGCTCAGAAAAAGCGATTGTAAGACTACTGGAGTTGGGATCGTCCTATGTTGAGGTTTTAAAGCTTTGAAACGATTAGCGCAACTGGAGTGGTATCCAACTGTATCACTCACTTCTGAATGAAGTTCACATTCTCCATACTTCAATCTGTAGAATTTTCTGCACTCCATATTTTTCTTAAATTTCGATAAAAATTCATCGTCAAATAATATAATATTCTCATGGGTGTATTGTTTGCAAATAAAACAGCTCCTCGTGTCTGTTTTTCCTAAATTTTCATCCATGCTGCTCTCAAATAACTGTAAAAAATTATCTACAAGCATTCTATAAATTAATGGAACATTTTTCTTGCAATTCGCCATATTAGAAAACAATAAAACTAAAAAAAAACATACTATATCCTTTTGATTATTTGCCTTAAACAAATTCTTTGCACTTCTTATTTTCTTAAATATTTTATTATTTAGCCATTGTGACCACGCGTTTTCAATTCTAGTTACATTTGCATTAATTAATTAATCTACATTAAAAAACATGCTTTTTCAACGAATAATTCTATATTGAAAATGTTTATTAGCCTGCAAACGCTTTTCAAATATATCATTTGATTAACTGAAAAAATGGACATATATCATAGTACTTACCGATTATTTAATATGAAGAAAAATAACTCCGACTATAGATTCACTGCACTATTACTTCTTAACAAGAGGCTATCCACGTGCTTTATGAAAGTGCGCTATATTATGATGTGTGCTCAGCCGAACGACACACTAAGGGCATTTAAATATAAAAACTGGTCAAAATGTCATATTTTCCAGAATTTAATTCCTATAAAACAATACGTGCCATCAACAAAGTAGAAGCATATTATAAACAAACACTTTGGTAGAAGCACAGGTAGAAGGATTGCATTAACAAAACATCATATATTTGTTTCACCAGCGCTTTTGATTGCTCGGTGACTCCAGCCATAGCGTAGCGGCGTCGGCGTCCGTCGGTACCAAATAATACTCAAATATAAAAAAGTCAAATACCATTTTCTTTAAATAATATTATATATTCAAGATTATTAAAGTTATCCTAATAGAGAAACTTAAAATATTATTAGAAATAATAACTGAATAATAAAGCGATTAATAACTAATAATAATAGTAATAATAATAACCCTGCATAAATAAACATTTCTATATTTTTTGTCAGCTCTTTTATGGATAAATAATATGCTCCATGTGGGACACTCAAGCCTATTGTTATTTAGTCTTAGAATCACTTTTTCTAAGCATATGCCGAACGGCTTGCGTAAGAAAATGGTGCCAATTTTCATACAATTTTCCTGCAACTTTTTTATGTTCTGAAAATACCAAGGCCACGATTTACACTCAAGCCATTATTTTTAACGGATTCTTATAGTTCATAAGTTTGTATTGCAATTAATTTCGTTGATGGGAAAATAACTGAAAAATCTAAACGAATTTCCGTTAAATTTTCCGACCGCAGAATCTACTTATCCATTCGCGCCACTCAAGCCAATATGTTTTTCGGGCTAGTGATGATGTACGTTTTCATACTTTCGATGGGCTTGTGTGGAAAAATCTGTCAAAATCTCGATTTTTCCTTACAAAATTATGCCCTTATTTCAATCCTTTAGCCACCTGCAATACTCAAGCCTTTGGTTTTCCGAAGCTAGGTTCTCTTAGTTAATAATTTAGTCAACACGGCTTGCGTGAAAATATGAGCAACAGACTCGTTTTATTTCTGATCTAGAAAATCGAATTTTCTATATGGTATCCCCAGGGGCCACTCGTAAGTTTCCCTTCATTTTACTCAACATCGATGTACTTTTCAACCCTATTCGAGGCTTGTATGCGAAAATGGGGCACCTAAATCTGTCACTATCTGACGGTCTATTTAGAAAACTTGGTTGTCATTACCCAATAAATTCAAATTTTGTTTTATGCTATCAAATCGGTTTCTACTCATACAATTTTTGCCTGCACCCTTATCCTCATCATTTGACCAATACAATGGAATTTGGGGCAAAGTGTGATATCCTAGCATTATGCTGACAAAATTGAGCAATTCTTCTTTAGAGAGTATAAAATCGTAACGATTGTTGTCGCTAGTATATTTCTTTGTGAAGTGTAAGGTCAAGTCGGCTACTTCGTTGTCAAAAAATAAGAAAAATATTTCCAATGGAGTCTTATCAAAAAGTAGGTTCTTTATATTTTCTTTATCACGTTGTCCACCGAAGACTGGAGATTGTGTGTATTCCCACTCATCGGGATGTAGACGGAGCCATTTTCACCCTTTTGGAATCTAAAGATTCTTCATCATATGAGTCCCACTTATGTTGTTGTTGGTTATGGATAGACATCTTGGACAGCTCCGAAGGGCAACGTACAAGGAGTCCAAAAGTCCCAACAATGTCAATAAGACTTTCTGTTTCTGGTAAAAATTTTCGTCATATATATCCTCCTCGTCTGTGAGTTCATCAACGTTTGAAAAAATGTAGACAGCATCAATTACTCCTTGAAAATAGAAGTAATTGAAAAATGTTAATACATAATACAGTATATAAAGCTACTACTTAACAAAGACAGCATACAGCATATTTATATATTACTTACAATTTTTGTCATTTTCTATGTCTAAACTCAGCCTCTAAATCTTTTTAATTTAAAAACATTTTAAACGACATTTCAGATATATACGTGTGCACAGGATGGAATATTCAATATAAATAACATGCTTATTCAAACGTTTCTTAAACCCGACCAACCGTTTTACGACCTGTTATAACTTGAATAATTTTGTTACGTTTCATTTATGATACCAGGTGCACAAATGCCCCATAGATGTTTGCTTACAAAAATTCAGGACTTAGCATAGCATTGTAAAAAAATATTTATTAGGTATATAAACTACATCTTTTGCTTATTCAGTAATGGTCAAAATAATGCGAAATTATATTCTAAATTACCTTGTTTTTACAGTTGAAAAGAAGTCTGAATGTAAAACAGATAAACCATATAGTGCGCCAAGCGAGTGAACCTTAACGACGACTGAGGGGGGTAGAGGACTAGCACGTAAAAAATCTTGCCTTCTCATAGTCGCACGAGGTTATTCTTACCATATTATTGTTGATAATATTGATTAGTTTAAGACATAAAAATTAATTACAGTTTTTTTATATTACAGTCTTATAGTACAAAATATGTCATATAATAATATCTTATTTTTATAATAAGGATAGTATTCTATGATATTTGTTGTATGTATTACAAATCAATCAAATCATGCATTACATAAATATGTAATAATAAGTAGAATTCGTTTCCCGATGGTTTTGTATTTACGTCATCGATGACTTCGCTTAATTTGAAAAAAAAAACGGTTTATCGTAGCTAATTCATATAAATTCTCTAGCATTAAATTTTTGTATTAAAAGTTAGGCAATATTGAAGCAAGTATGTTGTAAAACGCTCTTTATAGAACGTTCGGATTTGTTTTGTAATAAAAATTTGAATTTAGAGAGTTCAGTTAAGAGAGTTATCCGAAATATATAAAAATTAGTTAACCGCGTATAATAATCACCAAATGCAAGAAAAATATAAGAAAAGTTAAAAATCGTCAAAGATATCCTCAAATTAAGGGTCTGATGATATATAGGTTGTGTCGATTTTGCAAATTTTCTTTTTTTTTTCGCTAGAAAAAGGGTGTCCTATAGAGTAGCTTAAACCAAAAAAATCGGAGGATTTGCCACATTTGAGCCGAAAAAATATCCGTGTTTTGAGCCTAAATTGCCCTAGAAGGGCAAACTTCCACTACGACTTTCCCAGGTGTCACGTGAAAATATTGAAATTGTAACGTGAAAATAATGAAATTTTAGTAACCGACACCGGGGACCTGGCACAGTGTTTCCAAAAGTTGCACATTTTCTTATGGGGAATAACAGTGTTGTTTACTATTTAAGTATATTTAATATTCCACTTCACGCATGACCCTCCGCTCGCTTCGGAGGCGCAACCAAACAAAACTAACCCAAGGCATGCCGGAAATAAAAAAAAATTGAAATTTGTCAGTCGAAAATGCAATTATATTTTAGTTTGTTTTTCCTCATTTGGGAATGTCTTGGGTTAGTTTGGGTTAGGTTTGTTTGGTTACGCCCCCGGAGCGAGCGGCGGGCCATGTATGAAGTGAAATATTTGACGAATATATACATACCTACAAAGGAATAGTGTAATCGAATGAGTGTCTCTTTCATTTCGATGTATGAATGCAAATGCACATTGAAAAATCATCAACGCAGCCACGTTTACCATACGGCGGGCAATGATATCATTATGGCAGGATCGACCATCCCTTCATCTTCATTCAATCGGACTACTGGGGGTCTTGGCCAACAGCAATATGTCCTGGCATGACCACGTTGCTAACGTCGCAAAATCAGCCTCCCAGAAGCTTGGTACGCTATTTCGCAACAAAGAATGTATACACCGCAGCAGTTGCTCTTGCTTTACAAAGCGCAAATAAGACCGTGCTTAGAATATTGCTCACACATCTGGGGTGCCACGCCAGAGCACACCCTAAAGCTACTGGATTCCGTTCAGAAGAGAGTTGTGCGTCTCGTCGGTGACCCTGAGTTGACACGGAATCTGGATAGTCTGAAAGACCGGAAACATGTGACCGAGAAATCCCTGTTTTACAGATACTACGGCAGATGTTCCCAGGATTTGGCCCTCCTTATCCCGCCCCTGACAACGCCTGTCAGACAGTCAGGATAGACGGCAAGAGCGCACCGGTTCGTCGTACAACTGGAAACACCTAGAACATCGCTTTACAAGAACTCCTTTGTCTGGCGCACTGCATCACTGTGAAACTCACTCCCAGGACGCATATTCGGATGTAACAAGCAAGATGTCCATTCGACTATGCCGAACGTTTCTTCATATGAGACGTGCACGATAGCATTTAGTCGTATGTCGTGACTGTTACATAGAATCAACAAATAAGTCTTCAATTATCTAAGCACTTCATGCATGGCCCTCCGCTCGCTTCGCTCTCTATACGGGGGCTCAACAAATAGAAACTAACCAGATGCTAACCAAAACTAACCCAATTTTTTTTTTTATATTTTGGGTTAGTTTTGGTGAGCACTTGGTTAGTTTCTGTTTGTTGAGCCCCCGTAGCGAGCGAAGCGAGCGGAGGGCCATGCATGAAGTGTTAAACTAATTGAAGACTTATTTGTTGAGTCTATGTAACAGTCACGACATCTGACTAAATGCTATCGTGTACGTCACATATAAAGAAACGATCGACATTGCCGAATGGACATCTTGCCTGTTACATGCGAATATCCTCCCAGGACATCTGTTCCCCTAACTAAATATTCAAGAACCGTGTCAAACAACATCTTCGCACACATACCGCTCGTCGAGCAATATAGGATGTGCTACTGCCATAAAAAAATCATTCACCTAAATAAAAAAAGAGTAGAGACACTTATAGCACAGCTTATTTACTACCAGCTAGTGAACTCTATCGAAATCGGAAAGGTTGTGTGTCGGGCACTGTGCTCTGAGCGGTTCAGTTCCACAAATGAATTTAAAATGAATTTTCGCTTCAAAATACATGACAAATTCGTCCGAAGCCTCGGCTATCGCCCTGAGAGGTTCGGAATTTTCGGATTTTTGTACAATTATTGTGCGTTTTAAAATCATTTTTAAACGGATTTTGACGATAAAATAGTTATTTATGCAACAAGTGTGTAAAGTGAATCTTTTTTTATGAATGGGAATATTGATAAAAAAAAATAATTGAAATCGAATAAAAAAGGGTACTTTACACATGAGTAGCATACAAAATTTTTTCTACTACCGAAAAATATATGAAAAAACAAAAAATTATTAAATTACTTTACGCACTAGTGCGTAAAATAACTACGCACTGCACATTAAAAAAGCCTATTTTACGAATCTTAGAGAGTGCGTAAAGTGAGTACTTTACGCACGGTAGTATAAAAAGCATATTTTAAATTAAACGAACTGTCAAAAGTTTTATTCAGATGCCCAGGTGTTTAAAACAATATTAAGTCATGACCCTCTTCTAAAATTTGCAAAACTTGGTTATTGACTTTCCCAAATCAAAGGATGCCGCCGCAAGATGACTAGCTGGTAGTAAATAAGCTGCGCTTATAGCGCACCATTTTTCTAATGAATTTTGCTAACGAAACTACAGTAAACGTCTGGCAACAGTGTGCCTTCTTAAATATCTTTGTTTTGGCTATTGCAGTGTTGCCAATTGGCGTGTAATTACACGCTTTGTGTGCGTTTTAATTGCCTTGCGTGCATTTTTCGAACACTGTCAAAAAGCGTGTATTTTGTGTGTAATTTCACAAAAAGCGTATATTTTGCGTGTATTTTTGGTTGTAATTTGAAAAACCCTTTTATTTTTTACGGCTTTCCAAGCCAAAGCCACGGCCACTTCTTTACCGAAATACCATTGCCATCTATTGTAATAAAAAATAAATAGGACTAGACGTGCTTTTCTGTTCTGATTTACAAATGCAACGACATCTGTCGGGCTTTGACCTACTATACGGCACTTCAGTTTACAGTTTTAGTTATCCATCAAGGCTTTGCTTTTATCTATTTTCTATTAGGTAGTAGGTGTTAGCATTGTCAGCACACCTAAATCTAAACTTGATGGGCATGGGATTCCCCATGGAATTTGGGTGCTTTGTTCACTGCGTTCATAGTATTATTTGTTGTTTGTTCGTTTTTGGTTTTACTTATTCCTTTCGGTGTGCTATGCATTAGCGTTATTTTATGTTTGTGTTTAATATCAAGAATTTGAGAACTAGATGCTTGTAACAATTTTTGGTAGTCTAAACATGATATAACGAAAAAAGTAATAGATTCTTTTTCCTTTGGAAATAGCGTAATAGAAAGTACCAGATTGTAATAGATGGACACTAGTCACCACGACTGTCACGTGGCAGTTGTGACAGCACAAAACTTCCCTTGTCAAAGCAAAATAGAAACTAGAAACCCTTGTGCCCTTGTGTCACATTTTTATTTTTTGGTTGAGCCAGGCGCAGATACTTTATTCTTAATCGTCCACCCGCCTGAAGAGCCGCTTGGACTTGCGCGCGCATCACAAACACATTTCTGACAAACATGTTTTTACGGTTCAGGAAATTGCTGTCTCGTGGTGCAGTGGTCATATTCTGTGCATGTGAAGGGATGGCCCTCGTTCGATTCCCGTCGGTGACAAGACTTTTTTAAAATATTTTTTAAGGTTATGTTTCTTTATTTTAAATTTGGGTTAGTTCTATTTGGTTGCGCTCCGAAGCGAGCGAAGTGAAAAAAATTTCGCGCGCAAGCTGTTGGTCTTGTCAGCCGGAAGGACTTGTGTAGATGGTTAAGAGTAAAATGTGTGCGATCTGAGCCTGTTGGTTGACTGGAGACAGGGTTGACCCCTGGATTTGGACCCATATCTCAAAATCATTTGTCAAAAAAAGTTATTCTTTCTTCCTGATTTTTTAAAATATTAAAATGTAGGTGGTGACTAAAGTCTAGGTCCCAATGGCAACTGGGCGCCCGAAAGTATTGCCATTGTTGCGATTTGTTTATTATTTTAGAATGTCTAATATTTCACTTCACTCAATGGGCGTAACCAAGTAAAACTAACTAAAAATAACCCAAGACATGCCCAAAATGAAGAAAAAAAAACCTTTTACAAACATAATCTTAAAAAAATAAAATGAAAAATGATGGGAATAGCCGGACACTGCATCTGCACCGCATCTAACCACTGGACCACCAATGCAGTTGGAAGCAATTGATTGCACCGTAAAAGCATGGGTAAACTAGCATTGTTTTACCCATATATGTAACAAGTTACATATATGGTTTTATCGATAAAACACTGGCAACGCTGTCGGGCGCCCCATTGCCATTCGGACCTAGACTTAAATACGCGCGTCTGCCTAAAGCAAATTTTCAACCTTCGGATCTGCGCATTTGGCAGCAGCCCGGTGTGGTCGTTCTAATATTTCACTTCACACATGGCTATCCGCTCGCTCCGGGGGCGCAACCAAACAAAACTAACCCAAATTAGCCAAAGGCAATGCCTAAAATCAAGAAAAAACAACTTTAAAAAATATAATTAGCACATACGCATGCGCGTAGGCTCAAAACTGCTGTAGGTAGACTGGAATGACTTAAATGAGGTGGTGTGTAAAAAGTGTGTATTTGTGAAACTAAAAGCGTGCAATTTGAACAGCTCATCGTGTAATTTCACAAATTCAGATCGGCAACACTGGGCTATTGTGACAGTTGACAGTAAAAAGGAGGATGGATATTTACAAGTAAAATTTAATTTTGTCTAATGGGGCTATGCGTCGCTTTAAATTAGGACCGGAACAAAACGTAGGTCTCTCGTTCGACGCAAATGTATCCTAGTTAATATTTTCACCCGACAATTGATGTTGAGATGTGTTTTGTCTATATTTCTAGTGCTTTTGTGAAGTGGTGCTGAAAATTTGTGTCAAAACTCGAACTTTGAGGGCATTTTTCAGTTCAAATGTAGCGGATCTTCCGACTTTTTTGGCTTAAACTACTCTATAGGACACCCCCTTTCTAGTGAAAAAAGAGAATTTGCAAAATCGACAAAACCTATATATCACCAGACCGTACAAACCAAATAATATAAATAACCACACAGTCCGGCATCGGCAATTTCCACGCCAATGGCTAAAGCAAGTCGCTGCCGAAATTTTAAAATATGTAAAAAAAATTAGGTGTTGGTCTAGGGTCAAAGTGTATTTAATATATCCTGCGACCAATCACGAATCTGCCTCCCGCTAAAAACCAAGTAAACGTCGCACTGTTGCCTATTGTCGCGTATTTTAAATAGCTTGAAGGCGAATAAAATATAAATATTACAAATATTATAGTATTCCGTATTTCCCTGTGTAAATAAAATAGTAAATAATAGAAGACAGTAGTATTAAGGAAAATAATAAAGTATTCAAGTAGGAAATTTAAATATGTAAATTCACTATAGGAAACTAGACAGAAAATAAATTAGGATTATTGGGAAAAAAATGTGGCAGCATCTAAATATGAGAAGACATTTTTTGCCCGCATTCTTTTCGTCCGGGTTCTTTCATTTGGCAAACAGTATACTTGCAGTTCGTTATTTGCTCCTTTATGTCAGATTAAAAATATTGAAAACTCATGTTTTATTTATGGCAACATTGGACATGAGCATTGTATAAAACTAAAAATATATTTGAAAGTCTTATAAAATGCGATTGATATTGATGGTCCATTGGTACACCACTGAGACGAAATGGGTCAATTTTGAGAAATAAAACAATGTAGCAAACAGGTGCAAAGAGTTACTAATTTTCAGCAATAAAATAAAATACATTGCATTTTTCAGTAAAGCATCGAATATATATTATATTACGATAAATAATTAACATATAATGCATTTACCTAAAAATCTGGTATAATTATAAAACTTAAATATTTTATTAGGCCTCTTGGTCGACATCATGTTGATATTCTCGATATTAAGTTGATGATGATAGCCCTAAGCCAAAACGTCGTATTTCAAATTTTTTATCGCCATATTGTAAAATAGAAAAAGTGGCAATTACAAAGCAAACTTTATTTTGGTTTACCTCATTACATAGGATCCGAAAAAGATAAAAACCGCATTGCCAATTTTCCAGTTTTTTTTTTTTTCGAATAAATAAGGAAGTAACCGGAAATGTGTATATTTCTCGAAGGCGCGGCATCGGCATTTCAATAAGCAAAAAAAAGCGCAATTTTGCCAAGATTTAATCGAATCTGCATCTCTTATAGTTTCTGTGATCCCAATCACGAGGTTTCAATTCGAGCTGAAAATTATGGAAGTATGATCACAATATTAGATTAGTGATAAATTAGCATTTTTGAAAAACATAAATTAGGAGCTTAAAATTACTAGCAGAAATGCTTTTTAAGGTTTTTTTCATTAGAGATTTAGTTACTGAGAAAAATTACGTTAAATTGCAAAAATTTCGGGTTTTTAAATTTTTATAATAATTTTAGCGCTAAATTTATCAAAAACTAAACATCTAGCGAAAAGCTTTTTACTTGTAATTTTAAGTTTTTAAGTGGTAGCTTAAAAATGCTGATTTCGCTTACATTTAATATTATGATGTCACATTTTCATTATTTTTGCGCCTCTTATACGATATTTTTTAGATTATGAACGTTTTCTAGTAGTTTTTCATCATGCATTAACTTTTCGTCTAGAATGATTTTTTTCGAAAAGCCGATAATAAAGAGCTTTTCATGTGCATACAACTTTATGTCCGACACTCCATATTACAAAAAATTATTACAAAAATAAGTAAATAATTCAAGGTTAAAATTATGTAATTATATGTATGAAATATAAACACGTGTTTTGACTTCTGTAAATGTAGCAAAACATGTGACGTTAAATAAATCACTAATCAGATTCTTCGAAGCGTCCTTATTAATATATTATATTACACATAATAAATTAATCAACTTCGTGCCTGAGGAACACATTTTATATTCCACTTGTATTTTTCCCCAAAATATTTAATCCGCATTACTTTCGTAAAAATAAGCCCAGTTTACTATTTATTAAGACACTTGCAAATTTATTGCAAAATTCGTTACCCGGGTCGGTCTAAGTTCTAATGGTTTAATTTATTTAAACAATAATAAGATCCAATGTAAATATTTTGTAAAAGTAAATTCATGTTTCTATATTTGATTAAGTACGTCATAATATATTTATGACCACGACTACAAAAAAAAACACAGACAATTTGCGGTCGGATAAGCCTGCGCAAAATCTGATACGCAAAAAAAACGAGAATGACGGGAATGTGAATATTTTTGGGGCGCGACATCAAGTTTTAGGTTATACCGCGAGTAACGCGAGTGTAGATGAGCCAGAGGCCCTCGAATTTGTAATTAATAAAACAATTATTAGTTCCGTCTGACGTTTTAATATATTGCCTCAAAGACCATTCTAAGCACGTATTATAATTGTGAGACGAAAATGCCCTTGCAAAGTTCCGCTGCTAAGCCATGAACTTCCGGTCCGCCTGAAACTTGTAATTTGTTTTGTTTTCTCCATCTGTTGTTTTAACATATTATCTCAGAGCCCTTTCTAAACATATAGAATTATCGTCAGATGAAAACAGTGCTGCAAAATATCCCTGCAGTGCAAGTTTAGGTCCAGTCGTCCGTGATTCGACTCGAGTCCGCTTTATATATTTGTAAGAATTTTTTTTTCACATGAGTTGGCGTAATCACGTCACCAAAATTGCCAATACAGCAGCGCAAAAGCTAGGAGCATTCGATAGAGCAAAAAATATTTATACTCATCATCATCTTTTATTGCTCTATAAGACCCAGATAAGACCATCTCTGGAATATTGTTCCCATGTGTGGAGCTCGGCACCCAAACACTTGCTCAAGATATTGGACTCCATACGGAGAAGAGCAGTCCATCTTGTGGTTGAACCAGAGTTGACTAAAACTCTTTAATATCGATACTACTACTGAAGGTGTTCATACTAGCTGGCACTTATGATTCCACCCAGAGTTGTACCAAACACAAACACCCGTCAGACATAAGCTGCTCATCGACATACGATTCAGGAGGTCCTTTGTCTAGAGGACTGCCTCGCTCTGGAATGGAATTTCGAGTAACGTCTTTCCCGAAAACTACAACCTACAGCGCTTCAACGTCCACCATCTTCTTCGCACACGCACCGCTCGTTGAGTGGCATATGATTTTCCTTTTGTGTGTGTGCCGAAGATTTGACTGGGAGATGTACAGAGGTAGTACATGTTGAGGGAAAAATATCAGGCCGTAGGTACCTAAGGATATCCTCTAGATCCTAATGTGTGGTTGTAGACTGGTACCATCAGCGAAGATTTCGTTATTAAGCCTTTGCGAAGCTGCTGGAATTCGTCGTTTAGACTGGCTTGTTATGCCACCGAATATGAACCGGATAGACCATGCTAGATATACTGTCATAAAAGCAGATCATGTCCGAAGAAATCCTACGCGGATCCTGCGTTTGAGTGGGTGTTTGCAGGCTTATCTTGACACTAAAATTGAAAATACGTTATATTAGAATCATAAGTAAAGTAAAGTAATTAATTTTCTAAGATTATTAATTTTCCTTTTTCTTAGAATGCATTTTCGTCTTTACAAATGTTAAGTACTTTAGAAACTTAAACTAATTCTGATTTTGAACAGGACCTTTTCTTTATAATCCATTATTTAAACCCATATTCGCTTAAGGTAATCTGTTTTTGAGACCAAGCGTGATGCAAAACTTTTGAATCAGATATGTGCTTTCACTATTTTTCCGTCTTTTTCAGCATTCTCCTAGTCCTATCGTGGCTCTAGGTCAGAACTTGAAAAATTCTGTAGACCGGCTGAAGTCTTTTTTCGATCTTTAAATAGATTCAAATCTTAAAATAAACAGATCTAGCTAGAACGCAAGGTAGGATCTTTCCCAACGCCTCCCGGCTCTTCAGGACTAACACCAGTACTACACGCTACTTTTGGGCTTCTTTCTTCGATTCTTCAAACATCTTCTTTCATGCAAAATTGTTTCTAACCCATTGATATATCCTTAATAACCTGTTAGGTTAGTGTTTAGGCCAAATGTATAAAAAATTTATACCTTAGGTCAGCAAAATGATCTCTAAGGAATGGAGAATATATTTATTTGCATGAAATAAAATTCTAATTAACACAGTTGACAATCAATGAGATAGGAACGCAATATAGTCCGGGAGCTGGCGAGACTAATTTTTTTTTGTATCATCTCGAAACTATAAAAACCTAAAATCGATTCCTGCAGGGGTACCAGCGGGACACTGATTGACCGCGATATGTTAATTACGTAAAAAAAAAGTTTAATTGTTGAAAATAATAAAAGATGAAACTTTATCAATTTTTAATAACATTTAAAGAAGACATAAAACGAATTCCTGCCACTTTTTCGGTAGACCTATATACTCCTGCCATAATTTTATTTATGAAAAAAAAAATTATCAATTGATATAAATCATAAAAGTTAATTTTTTTTTTAGTATTTCATCAATAATTAAGATAACTAAAAACATATCCTGCCAGTCATTTGATGGAACCTGGCTTCGGCAGGAGCTAGTAAAGTAATAGGGTCTTGACATAATTACAGAAAGGAATTTATTTCGACGAGCCAGATTCTTTTTTATTTATTTGTGCGCAAAACATATGTAATATTAAAAAGTTTATGGACATGTATCTTCGTCGATATATTCATAAACGCTTTCCATAAAATCGTGACAGTGCACGTCGCATATGCTCAATTTTATCATCGTCATCTTGTTTTTTACTAACCGTATCAGATTCTGTAAAATAGTTATAAATAATTTGAATATTAGTGGCATTGTTTTATCTATTACTAATAACTCTGTAGAGAAAATATTATTATTACCTGCGTCGTCGGTTTCAGCAATTTCATCAATAATTATGTCGCTGATTGAAGTTGGTAACTGGTCACCCTCAAACCATAAGAACCCCAGTTTATTATCAGCTTATTTCCATCCACAATCTGTAGGAGATGCGGGCCGCGCAACGTTGGGTGTTGGAAGTGTGCATTACACCACACCCTGGAAATATAAATATCCCTCAGAAATTTTTGTTGCAACTCCGATTTACACGGAGGTAATACGGATCCATCAAAATTTGTCGACTTTAGTTTCAGCTGTTCCTGGGTGTCGCTGAATTTATAAGTTTCATGAACGTGGCTAAGCGTACTGCATTCACGTTGTTCATTGTCTTAAAGCCGTACAGGTCACAAATGAATGTCTCCAGAGTATCAAAAATATAATTTTTATCGTATAACAACACGGCAACAAGTTAAGGACAAAAAAAACAAGGTATCTG